>JAUZST010008577.1:0-10526 GCA_034779995.1 Parotocinclus haroldoi
GGAGAGACAGAGGGACGGAGGGAGAGACAGAGGGACAGAGGGAGAGACAGAGAGAGACAGAGGGACAGAGGGAGAGAGAGAGACAGATGGACGGAGGGAGAGACAGAGGGACAGAGGGAGAGAGAGAGACAGAGGGAGAGACAGAGAGAGACAGAGGGACAGAGGGAGAGACAGAGGGACGGAGGGAGAGACGGACAGCGGACGAGCAGAAACATCATTAACACAGACGCTCCTCTTGATTCCTCACGTCGATGGATGAATAAGGGAATCTGGTCCCCGGTATCAGATCGTATTTATGGGATCCTAAACACTCTCACCTGTGTGGTCTGTATGATGGTGAGGTCGTTCATACGTGACACCCCGGGCCCCATGGCGGCTCTCAGTCCCGCCGTCCCAAACTCCATCCGGGCACTAAAGCATTTGCGCAGCTCGTCCACGGCTCCGGCCTTCACCATCTCTCTCACAGACGCCGCCGTCTTGGGGTTCTGTTACAGACCATAGAACTGTCTTAGCGTAACCATAACAACTCGATCTCTAATCTCTAAGTCTTTCTCTAAACAATTTCTAAAAACTTCTATTTAAAAAAAAAAAGTCTTCAGGTAGTGAGAGAACAGGAACAATCTTTCTTTAAAGTCATAATTTAGAGTAATCAATTAACCTAAAGCATGTCTTTGGACTGTGGGAGGAAACCGGAGCACCCAGAGTAAAGCCAAGCAGTCACAGGGAGAACATGCCAACTCCACACAGGTTTAGTCCAAGGTAGTTCCAGATGGTGGCAAAGCTGGAGATGTGAGGGGGCTGCGCTATCGAGCTGAACGAGAAAGAAAGAAAACATGTGATCAAAAAAAACAAATAAATAAATCAGGGAAAATAAGGACAGAAAAAAATTTTAAAACTAAAACATTTATAATAAAAGACTAAAATGAAGGAAAGGATGGGAGAAAGAAAGAAAAAAAAAGAAAAAAAAGGAAAGAAAGAAAGAAAAGAAAGAAAAACAAAGAAAGAATAAAGAAAAACAAGAAAAAAGGAAAAAAATAAAAAAGAAAGAGAAGGAAATAAAGAAAGAAAAGAAAGAAAAACAAGGAAAAAAGGAAAAAAAGAAAAAAGAAAGAGAAGGAAAGAAATAAAAACAAAGAAAGAAAAAAAGAAAAACAAGAAAAAAGGAAAAAAAGAAAAAAGAAAGAGAAGGAAAGAAAGAAAGAAAGAAAAACAAGAAAAAAGGAAAGAAAGAAAGAAAGAAAAACAAGAAAAAAGGAAAGAAAGATAACAAAGAAACAAACAAAGAAAGACAAGAAAAAAGGAAATAAATAAATAAAAACAAAGAAAGAAAAAAAGAAAAACAAGGAAAAAAGGAAATAAAGAAAAAAGAAAGAGAAGGAAACCTAAAAAGAACGAAAGAAAGAAAGAAAGAAAGAAAAAAGAAAATAAACAAATAAAAACAAAGAAAGAAAAAAAGAAAAACAAGAAAAAAGGAAATAAAGAAAAAAGAAAGAGAAGGAAACCTAAAAAGAACGAAAGAAAGAAAGAAAGAAAGAAAGAAGGAAATTAACAAATTAACAAATAAAAACAAAGAAACAAAGAACGAAAAACAAGAAAAAAGGAAAGAAAGATAAAAAAGAAAGAAAGAAGGAAAGTAAGAAAGAAAAACAAGAAAAAAGGAAATAAAGAAATAAAAACAAAGAAAAATAAGAAAAAAAGGAAATAATTAAAAAAAGAAAGAGAAGGAAACCTAGAAAGAACAAAAGAAAGAAAGAAAGAAAGAAAAAAACAACAAGAATTGCAACAGAAGAAATAAATACAAGAAAATAAATAAATAAATAAATAAATAAATACAAGAAAAGAAAGAAAGAAAGAAAGAAAGAAAGAAAGAAAGAAAGCTGTAACTCAATAAGAGGGACAGAAAGAAAATCTGTTGTAACTCAGTGAATAATCAGTTCTTCAGTGGGTAGAAAAAAAAAGGGAAAAAATGCTGGAAAGGAAGAAAAAAAAGAAAAAAAAGAAGAAAAAAAAAAGATGGCCCCACAGGAAAAACTAAAGATGAGCACTAAGCTAACCCCTGCTTTTTAATTCATCCCAAGACCCTCCCCGAGATCCGCATCCCGCCTCCTGGACCCCGAACAAAAAACAAAAACAAAACATTCTAACCCTAACCATCACAGCCCCCGGCCCGTGTTCCCAAGTCCCAGTCATTCTGAGGTCCTCTGGTCTAAGGTCAGCCGCTCTGTGGTCGTGATTTTAATCCGATTTATCCAGTCATGGGACCCTCGTGCGTTCATTGTTTAGTCCCGACCTTAAATTGGGCTCAATCAGCAGCCTTGTGTTTCCGTTTAGAGCCCGTGACTGTGCTTCACGTGTCCCAGTCGCCACGAGAGCCACCCGTGCACGGGTTCAAGCTGTAGCGCGGTAGCTGGGGTTCATGATGTGGAGAACATCCAAGAAAACCAGTGACAGCTGGAGAATCCAAGTGCCAATCCCAACTGAGCCAAGCACGCTCGTGAGGGACGCCTCACCCCTCCAGGAGGCACCGCCGGGCCCTCGACCCAGGGTCACAAGGTCAGAGGACCGCTGCAGCACTGCGCGTAGTCTTTATTTGTAAGGAAGGTCTCGTAAGACGAATATGAGATCGGAAAATCGAGGTCAACGTGAACGCTGCATCTGTGCATAGTAACACTCAACGGTTCCCTCCGTGTTCGTGAACGCAGCATGAACGTAATGCATGTTTAATCGTTAAGTTTATCACTCTGTGGCGCTCGTCATTAATTAACTAACTAACTAACTCGTGTGCACAATGTGTGCATTTGTTGTGTAATAAAAACTAAAAAGCTCGACCAGTGTTCTTGCTCAACACATTTCGACACGTTCGCTAGACTAGCGCTTAACCCGTTGAGTCTAAACAGTCCAAACAGTGCGAACAACTGCTTTTTTTAATCCTTCATTTTACAAGTCTGAAGGCTTTTTAGCTCACTTTAATGTTTCTGCGACCAACAAAAATAAGATTTGAAATTAAGTTCAACCGCGGAACTAGCCCAACCGAAACATTGGGTTCAATCCCAATCCCAGCCTCGCAGTAAACATAGTGCGCTACGTAGGCATAAACAAGCCGTGCATTCGTAACAAATGTTAGGGCGCCAATCTAAGCGCAGTGAGCGATTTGAGATTCGGCCACGGCGTCGACTCAAACTGTGCGTTTATGAAACGCGAAACATAACGTTTCCTTAAGCCCTACCTTGTCAAACTGCAGCCACTGCCTCACGGCGTTATCCAGAGCCGAATCTCCGGTCGCCTGCGCTCCGTTTTCAGCCATTGTGACTTGTTTATTGTTTTATTATCTTAACCGCTGTCAGTCCGAGCCGACGGCCAGCCGCATCTGAAGCATCTGGCCTCGGAACTGTGGCAATGAGGCTGGCGCGATTCCAAACGGTGACATTCAGAGGCCAAGTGCACTAGGTAGGCCGAGTTAGTCTGCCGAATATAGTGTGCCTAAATAGGGAGCAAGGACCGGTTTGACATCCACCCTGGGTCCTGTCAATGAGGCGCTTTTTTCGTATTCCTCTCGTGGGATCCCTTAACGGAAAACCGATTTACGGTGCGTTGACGCCACCGACTGGATTGGAGCTTCGGTCACGCGACCCTAGAGCCCCCCGCCGCCCCCTTGCGCACGTGTCTTTATTGAGTAAAGCTTTATTAATACTTTGAAGCTTGAAAACCAGCAAAAAACCTTGTTGACCCAGCGCTCCAACCTTAAGACCACCTTTACACCTGGACAGGCCCGTTTTATGGTTGCAGTTCATGTTGCCGTGGTCTTGTGCTATTTTTTTAGTACCAGCGGTACTGTTCCGTTAAGGCTCGAGCCATGTAATAACAACTAACTGCATATTCTGTTTTCTCTCCGAGCTCATGTTAAAATCTTAGTGCGCTCCGGCTCCACTCGGGCGGTTCGTCCATCATCGGTTCCAGCCCTTATACCGTTACTCGGATCACAAGAGGCACAAGATACTCACTTATATATTTTTTCAATCGATCTTCCGGTTATTTGAACCATAACTGTAGTCGTATTAACTAAATAACGTATTTTCATTCTTATATGTAACATCTAAGCCACCTGTGGGACTGAGCAAGGCCCCTTAAGCCGCCATCGCTTTGATTGTAAGACAATACGGATAAAGGCGTCTCCTAGATGATAGAATTGTTAGTGTTGTTGGGTGTAAGGCTTATAACCTTTGGGCGATTTTCCTTGCCGCTGTCACGCTTGGCTGCCTCAGTTTGGACTTGGATTGTAGGAGAAGTTGCTTTGAAAGCGGTGCTGCAAATTTCAAAGGGGCAACCGATGTCCTCTTCAAGTCGGAATTTTGTTCAGGGCTCTAAATTGTATGCTGTTGGGTGGCTTTCCGAACAAAGGAGCAAAACCAAAAAACACGGGAGAAACTCTTTCGCGCGCGCTTGCCGACCTGCACGGTTTAGACACAGCACAGAAACGAACCCGAAGCAGTAACTGAGTTTAACCGCTAGAGGGAGCAGCTAACCAGAGCCTAAAATCACCCTGAATCTTGCACAAATGAATAGATCTATAAAACACAAGAACTGAACCCTCAAGCCTTGAGGACTGGGTGTCTACGGTGGACCGTCCGCAGGACCGCTGTAGCCCTTCGTCGGCCACCCACTTGCGTTCCAGCAGCTGCTCGACCGTCCCACGTCTCTCGGGCGCCACCTACAGAGCGAGAACGGGAAGTCGCAGTTTATAGCATGGTTGTGGAAAGCCGAATACGAGACGCGCAAATGATTGGGAGAATTTGTTTATTCATAATAATAATAATAATAAGGAGCAGTACGCTTTTTCAGGTTTGTACCAAAAGTCACCGTGGTTTTACAAAGGAAAAAAAAAAAACAATAACAAAAACGAAAGCACAAACTCGCCATCTCTTTTTGTCTCGTTTCCTCTTTGGACTATTTCAACCTCTGCATAAAGCATGACTACAACCTTTCGCTTCCCTGTTCTTCAGCTCTCGATCTATAAATAATCAAAGTTTAACTTCGGCTAGAAACACGAACAAAGTCCAGAACGCTGCGCTCCATGGACCGACCCCAGTCCGTCTCTAATGTCCAGTCGAGTTCAGCCTGAGAAAACAAGAGCAGAGCCTGAGACCCTGAACGTCAGCCCCTCCGTGGCGCGGTCGTGCCCATGCTCTCCGTTTGACTCACCCCTCACGAGGCACTTTTCTCGCAGATCCACCTTCGTTTGAGAGAGCACACGTGGTCGTTCCATTTCTTGACCCCGTTATAATTCCATATCTCAGCGCAGTGCTCGTTTTGCCCGTAATTATCCGGCTGGCTGTGATGCCAGATGCTGAAAGCCACAGGATTAGACTTTTAGCCATGTTCTGTAGTGTTATTCGCTTTTCACTGCGACTGCATCTCCAAAACATACACACGTAACCCACGCGCCCTCTGAAGCACTTATTAGGGGTGGGAGACGGAAGACGGAATACGGTCTCGGTCTCGGTCCGATACGGAAGCAGACGCAGGTGCTCAGATAAACAGGCTGGTGCCGAAGCAGGTAGAGATTTTCTATTTCAACAGAAGAAAAAAGAGCAAGACAGAGGCAAACTGCCTTCACACTCTCCCACGCTCTCGTACACACACACGCACGCACGCGCACGCGCACACACACACACACACATTGTGGTTCGCTTGGTTTTCATTCAGAGCATTTGGTTGCCGGGTAACAAACGGAAAGGGAACTGAACTACTTTATAGATTCGACCTGATACCAAGAAGAGAAAAAAAACGATCAGCAAATCCACCTTCACCTCTGTTTGGGGGTCACGACTGTTCCGTCCACCCATTTCCAGACCCCCTCTGTGTCCAAGTCACTCAGACCAATCCAAGTGTGATATTCACCCAACTCTTTATTTAGGAACTCCTGTAAACGAGAAAACCAAATCAAACAGAACTTTCTCTTCTCTCTCTCTCTCTGTCTCTCTCTCTCTCTGTCTCTCTCTCTCTCTCTGTCTGTCTGTCTGTCTCTCTCTCTCTGTCTGTCTGTCTCTCTCTGTCTTTGTCTGTCTGTCTCTCTCTTTCTGTCTCTCTTTCTCTTTATCTCTCTCTCTCTCTCTGTCTCTCTCTCTGTCTCTCTCTCTCTCTCTGTCTGTCTCTCTCTCTCTCTCTCTTTTATTGGCATGACAAAGGTTATTGCCCAAAGCTTGGGTACATATACAAATAAAAGTACAAAAAGAAATATATATATAACGAACGTGAGTTACAAAATAAAATAGAATAAAAAGCAGAAACAACGATAAAATCAATCATTATAAATATTTATAAAGTGTGTGCGCGTATATGCGCGTGTGTATGTGTGTGTGTGTGTGCGTGTGTGCGTATCTCGGTCTCTTTTTCTCACCTGTTCCTCTTTGCCGTTTATAATCACCAGATCTGCCCCTCCCCCTATGCATTCTCGTCTGCTCTCGTTCCAGCTCTTTTTCTCGTTAGACATGTAGTAAAAACTGGACCTGAAGTGTTTCCAACCTGGCATTTAAAGGGAACATTTATTTTTTTATTTTATTTTTTTTCACTTCCCTTTCAGTCTGGCCGTTTCGCAGACATATCGTCATTTTCACAGACAAAACCGAGCGGCTCACCTGCAGCGGCCAGCGTCTTCTGCTCCTTCTTTCTCAGCGCGTCACCGCAGCTGCTCTGTAACTTGGCCAGTTTCACGGTCAGCTCCTCAACTGTCAGGTTGTTCTCCACCGTCAGCCGACTGCTGCTTTCCGAATTTAGGAGCCCCAGCGCCATGGTGGAAACCAGCAGGAGACCACAGAGGAGCAGCAGACATGCGACGGCCAGTCTGTAACGTCTGATACCTGCAATCAATAAGGAATCGATAATGATCACTAATAGGGGTCGCCCATGGCTCCAATTTGGGGGTAACTATGGGAGACGGTGACCTCCAGCCCCTGCTGAAGCCACCCAGTGCGCACCTACCCGAAGCCGCAGCTCCACTTTGGCTTCCACTGGCCTGGTCCACTTCGTTCGTGTAGATCTCTTCATCTCTTGAAGAAGCGACGTGCGAGTTGGCGTAAGCCGATTCTCTCATCGCTGGCACTGAAGCAGCTCTGAGGCGCTCCGTTTTCGGCAGAGGAAACCAACGCGAGCGACGTCACGCAAGCCACTTCCCCGAGCGGGTCTGAACGTTAAATTGGTCATTTAAATTGGCCTCGTTATTTTGGTCATAAAAGCGAAAGCACGCCCCGGTGAGTGCATGTGACTGTGGTTTCTGGGTACCCAGAAAATAAACAAACCCTTCTCTTCTTTTTTTTTTTTTTCACTATTCTGTACGCACGCACACACACACACACGCACACACACCGTTTCTACAGGCACAGTTCATTTTGTCCGTTGTTTAAACGCTCCAGCAGCACTTCTGCGCCAGATCCAATTCCCTCGTTTTTCCCAACCGCCCCGCTTAATCCGAACAGGATTCCATCCTGGAGATCTAACCGAACCCTGGGATGGGGGCTGGCCGAAAGCGTGGTCTTGGATGCCCCGTATCTGATGCCCGACGGGTTCGACGGGTCCACTGGAGGGAGACAGTTAGTGCTCTTACACCAAGTAACATTTAACCCGGAGTCTGTGTATTTCTCCATTCACCTTTCCCTGTTGAATACGCTGAAATCCGGGTTGCCAGATCTCCGCTTTGGAGAGCGACAGCCCGAACGTTGCCCGAAAAAGCCCTAAGGGGTTATCCCCCCCGCCACCCCTTTCTTCCCCCGAATTCAGACCGTGTGTTACGTAGGCCAAGACTTGGAGAGGCGTGCGGCTTTGTGTCTTTTAGTGTGCTCCGAACTGGAGATCTGGCAACCCGACATTCTTTACGATTACCCGTCTAGAGGGGCCGGCTTCAATCTGGAGCAACACAGGGCTTTCGGATTTCGGTCTTGACCTCCCAAACGTATGGTACAAGTTTGACGAAGATCGGAGAAAGCTAAAAAATTTGGTTGAAGAAAACCTCAAGGAACCCGTTTCGTTTCTTTATTTTATTTATTTATTTTTTAGGCGAAATGTTTGACTTTCTCAGATCCTCCTTAAAATCGCGCCACATGTTTGGGAGGTCCAGACTAAGAGGGAACCGAAGTTTGAAAGACCTGTGTTGCTCCAGAGCTGAGACCCGGAGAGAAAACTTCAATGTTTTCCGTTCGTTTACATCTACAGTTACAGATTACGTTCATGTCTTTATTATAACATGACACAGTTGCAGTCTGCGATGCGGCCACAAGGGGGAGTCCCTAAACGCTTAAAAGTCCCTAATCCCTAAAAGTGCTGTCCGGTTTCTAAATTTCCGTTTTTCACTATTAAATATGCTACCTTTTGGGTTGCCAGATCTCTGCTTTGGAGCGTGAGAGGGACGCACAACTGCACACCCCTCTAAATCGTGACCTACGTAACACTGTGCCGCTCCAGAGCTTAGATCTTAGCGTCAAAATCTTTCAATATATTCCATTCATCTTTATCATAACGTTACACAGTTGCAGTCTGCGATGTGGCCACTAGAGGGAGTGTTTTCAATAAGAAACGTTAAAACAAACAAACGCGCAAGACGGCATTGATCGACATTTTATTATAATTACTCTCACTCTCTCGCGCGCACACGCACACGCTGCTATCTTCTACGCTTCCTCTGTTTGATCAGAAACAGGTCCTGGTCGTCTCTCACTGCGTTCCTTGCTCTTTTCTCGTCTCTGCGCTGCTTCTTTTTGCTCTTCTTGTTGCTGAACAGCGTCCCTGGGCTTCTCGCGCCCTTGAACGGAGGTGTGTGTGCTGCCCCGTGTTTGGAGGAGCGGGGAAAGTCCTGCTCGTCGTTCTTCAGCTTTGTTTTGGTCTTGCTCTTTTTCGTGAAGGCGCTGTGAGGACCGGGCGTGGTCTGCAACTCCTTCTTCTTCTTCTTATTCTTCCCCGGAGTTTGTGATTCATCGGTCCAGCGCAGGTGTGTGTTGGATTTGGGCGTGGTCTGAAGAGGGTGCTTAGGGGTGTGAGCGATGCGTTTCTTGGCCGTGTGCGAGTTGGGAGTGGACGGTTTCCGTTTCTTACGGGGAGGATGTGGAGTCGAAGCGCCTTCAACCGACTCTAACAGACCGGCCTCCTGCAGCTCTACAACACACACGCACACAGTTTTTATTATTACGACATAAAAAGGCTGCAGTTCTGAGTGTGGCCACTAGAGGGAAACAATGTGATTTATTATAACAAGCTGCAGTACCGAGTACGGCCACTGGAGGGAAACTGATTTTATTATAACTTTAAATGGCGGCAGTACTGAGTGTGGCCACTAGAGGGAAACAATGTGATTTATTATAATTTTAAATGGCCGCAGTTACTCAGTATGGCCACTAGAGGGAAACAATGCAAGTGGTTATAACAGGCTGCAGTACTCAGTATGGCCACTAGAGATTAAATGGTCTTTATTGTAACATTAAAAGGCTACACTATACTGTTTGTAATTCGGCCACTAGAGGGAAACACTGGGTAATTTTTTATTCTTTATTTTTTGATACGGACCTCGGGCTCTGGCTTTGGTGCGATGCTCTCGCCGTTTGATGTCTTGCTGGGTGTCGTATGACGAGGAGAAGGGCAGGGTGGGATACGTGCCGTTAAACATCCTCCTCTCCGAGCATTCCTACACACACACACACGAACAGAGACACACACACACACACACACATTCGTGCCCCGTTCAAAATATACCAGAAGTTATGAGCTACGACTGAGTAACAACTACCTGTTAGAAGAGAGATAGTGTGTGTGTGTGTGTGTGTGTGTGTGAGTGAGAGAGCCAAGGATTTTTCATTATAGTTTAGTTTTATTTCGTTGTGACTTTTTCCCCCTCAAATTCAGTCTGTTTAAATTCGTTTTTAGGTTGGGTTTGCTAGCTTTTATTAGTTGTTATTATTTTTTTAATGCCTCGTTTCAGTTTAGTTTCCATCAGTTCTAGCATCACGTTTAGTTTTTTTCTCATACATTCGGAGCCGAAAAGGTCAGAGTAGGTATTGTGTAATAAAAATAAAATGGAGATTCGCGGGGTTTTTCCCCCTTGAGAAGACGCTTGCTTGTGTCATTTACCCAGCCGTATTCAAAGAAACCCCATATGGGGTACATTTTTTTATAGCTAAATATCCCAGCTATACGGTTTGTTTTTTTTTTTTCAATTTTAGTTTTCGTTATTTCGTTCGTTTTCGTTAACGGGAATAACCCTGGTGAGAGCAGAGTGAGACTCACGTGGCCAAAGTGTCCCTTTCTGGAGCAGTTGTAGCAGTAAGCAGGAGATCTGGGGATGGGATGGGGAGATTCGACTGGGGGACCATCTGTCGTCTGCAGAGAGAAAAAACACAAACAGCCTCAGAATCGACCCTTACTGTAACCCTAATCCTAAATAATACACCCCGAACCCTAAACCAGAACCCCTAATCCTAAATAATACACCCCGAACCCTAAACCTGATCCCTAATCCTAAATAATACACCCCGAACCCTAAACCT
>JAUZST010008578.1:0-13485 GCA_034779995.1 Parotocinclus haroldoi
GTGCAGCTGTTTCCAGTTACACGGCTGGGGTGTTTTGCATACACAAGTCAATGACAATTTAGAGACACCAATTAACCCAACACGAATGTCTTTGGACGGTGGGAAGAAACCGGAGTACCCCGAGTAAACCCACGCAGAATCCAGGCCGCTCTACCCTGGGATTGAACCTGGGGCCTTATTGTTGTGAGGCAGCGATGCTACCCACCGAGCCACCTCACACACATACACTCGCTCTGAAACCACGCCAGCGCTGGCGGAGGCCCAGTTTAAGAAACAAAAGCGCGTCTTTTCACTTTAATTCAATTTGGCGCTTTTTACAAAGGTACATTGTCTCAAAGCAGCTTTATAATCTATTATCTTAAAAGGCCAGTCCCAAGTTGAGCAAGCCTAGGGCGACAGTGGCAAGGAAAAACTCCCTGAAAGTGCTAGGAAGAAACCTTGGGAGGACCAAGACTCAACAGGGGACCCGCCCTCCATGGGTGGCCTTGATGTTAATTAAATGAATACTTAAAAGTATATTAAATTAGAGCAAAATTAGGTCAATAATTTAAATCAATAACACATTAATTAAAACATTTAATTTAGTAATTAAATAAATAAACGAAATTATCTTCAGTCCTAATATGAAACATCATTCACTGCACTTTAAACTGCATTTAAATGAAACGATCAAGCGAGGACAAACCTGATGACTTAACGAGTCTGATCCGGGTGACCTTAACGCATAAAAAACTCGGCACTGTCCTCAATCGCTACACGTGTCAGATCTGACCTACTGTCCATCATCTAAACCCGAGAGCATAATTTCCTTGGGGTGAGGAGGCTTTTAATGCCCGGGAGCTGTCAGACATGACATTTCACACTCACTATAGTTACACACCTAGCACACGTACGGTGCTGAGCTGACATTTCGCCAGCAGGCTTTTTTGTTCCATTGAAGAACATTCAGCAACACTGCACTGCAGAACCAGACACGTTGTTTTACATCAATTACATCATATTTTTAAAGCGTTTATTCGATTAGTGGATATGCTTTACGTTTTCGGTTTCAGCTACAACTGCATCACTGAGTTATAAAACCACGCATGAGTGAACAGACTTTATTGTTTTAAGTTACTTGCCTGACCACCAACCAACCTATAGAGCACCCAGATAGAAATGTGGGATTGCTGCCAAACTCCGCGTGCCACAAGAGGGCATAAAACCGCTTCCCACTGCTCTCCAAAAAGGTTCTCGGAGGCTAGGTTTGGGTAGTGTAGCTCTACGACACATCTGCCCACAGCTGGGCCTGTAGATCCTGCCCGCTCTCAGGCTGCCGATAGGCGATCAATCCGGCGACCTGGGCAGGCCAAGGAAGTGTTACCACCTAGCGGAGATATTCCTGGGACACCCTTGTTGTGTGTGGGTGAGCATTATTCTGATGAAAAATGCCAGTTGGAAGCCTTGCTGTCCCTCTTATCACTACTAGGACTGACTGTCATATACAATGCCACCCTAGATCATCACATCAGCAGGTGGGGCAGTGTGTCCCTCCATAGCAAAGGCAGGTTTGAAGCGCTCAGCACGAGGCCGTCACTCTTGAACCTATCATCGGATCCCATACATAAGCTGGATTCATTGCTAGAGACGATACCGTTCCAGTCCATAGCAGTCCGGGTTTATGTTCATGATACAACAGCAAGCGCAGAAAGTGGTGCCTGGCCGTCAATGGCAGGACACATAATGGGCACAGTGACAACAAATTTCCTTCTGCTAAGCTTCTGTGGGGGCTGCTCATGGCCCTCTCTACTAGGGGTCTGTCTGGGCCGGCCAGAGCCTGTTCACCGTGTGCTTCCACATGGAACCACTGTTCCCAACACCTCTCAACAACTAGGTCACAACGGCCCAGATATAGGCCAATTTCGTAAAAACCACCGTCCTGCTCATTCAATCTAATAGTAACTTCTCTCTAAATCTGTCTGGGTAAAATGTCTGATCGCATAAAATAGGCATGTGTATCATAAAACACTGACACCAAGAGGTACACTACCAAAAAGCAGCATTTGAGAGCCTTTTAATAGGGGAGCAGGGGAAGCACTTTTACGCCCTCTTGAGGTAAGACCCAGAGCACATTTAGATATCATTTAGATATCTGCCTGAGACAGAACTGCAAAGAATCCTGTATGGTTTATATACAGCAGTAATTGTTCTCATAAACGTCTGTGAAAGTGTGAAGGACACTCATTACCATGACGATTCACCAAAGCTCCAAACAAACAGAAACAGCCGGAGTTGAATTGTATTCTGAACTCACGCGTGATTTCTCCTCCAGTCTGGTCATCATGATGATGGTGTTGGTCCTCTGTTCCCAAACCAGCCTCCAAAAATCGCTTAGCGTTTCAGGCAGAGGTCCCTGTGTGGCGATGTAGGCGTTCTGCTTGCGATAGCCGTCTATGTAATTGGCATTGATGTAGTCGCTACCTGGGACGGCTACAAAACATGCAGCATACATGAAGGTGGCACAAAATTAACATCTAAATAATTATTACCCGCTTTTGAACTCATGTAGCCTCACCGTCCACTGAGGTCAGCACCACCCTGGAGTGATCATAAGCTATAACGTTAGCGTAGCGGTTTTTGGGCTTGTTCACCTCCATGTTGGAATGCTCCCAGGTGAACTGCTGGCCAGGATCGATGGACTAAAGAGAGAGAGAGAAAGAGAGTGAGGAGACAGACTGAGAGCGACAAACTGAATAGAAGTGTAATTCAAGCCTAGATCGAGAAGAACTTTTCTTTGTGAGATCGACGAAGATGATTCTTATCCCAGAATTCACTGCCAGCAGAAACTTTGTTTCTATAGAGACCCAATGGAACGAGGGCCGGAGATGCAGAAAGATGGGGTCTCCTGCTGGGCGTGTTAAAAAATGGGAAGCGAACAGGAGTCTGAGAGCTTGATGATTCATTCAAAAGTTAGTCCAAAGTTTAACAGCATGTATGTATTTATATCTCCAATTAGACAACTCTCATCCCTCCATCCATCCTTTTATCAAGTTATAGATCCATGCTAACAACTTTTTATCTTGATCTTTCTCATCTTATTGTTCTTGTATTCCAAAAAACAATTTCAGGGTCAATCTGACACTCTACATCCAATCTGTAGAAGTTATTTTAATCAAAATTAGTTTTACATTGGTTTAATCGACCAGTCCATTCATCCATCCACCTTTAGTTCTAACAATGAACCCCCATCACTTCTCCCCTAAATCATCCATCCATCCAGTGTGTTAAGGCCTTGCTCAGGGATTCATCAGTGACAAAATGGCAGAGGTGGGATTTGAACCATGGACCTTCAGGTCCATACACCAGATTCTTAAAACCACCTCAGTTTATCCAGTTGTTTCTCTCCGCCCATCAATCTGCTCATGCATTCATCTGTCCGCCAAGTATCCATCCGTAATTCAATTCATCCTTCTGTCATCCATCTATCCACCCATCTACCCACAAAATAACCTGTACAACCATAGGGTTTTCTGCCCATCCATTCATTCTTCTATCTACATCCATAACATGTCCATCAATGCTTTCATACATGCATTTATTCATCTGTCCATCCATCAATATATCTGTTTTTATTAGTCCATCTATCCATTGACCTGTACATTCCTTCATCTATATATCCATCCACCCCACCATCGATTCATCTGTCTGTCAATCTGCAATTCAATAACGATCACTAATAAACTGATCCGTCTCTCTATCAATGCTCTCCAAACATTCACTAATGTGCCTTTTTATCGATTCATCTAAGCATCCTCTAGCGTAGCTGTAAATCCGTCCGTCATTCATCAAACGCTCTGTACATCCCTTCATCCATAAGACCTTTGGTTGTCTGGTCACAAATCAACCCTTCTGTCCTTTTAATTATTCATTCACCTATTCCTCCATCCATCCATCTTCACCCTGTTTATCCATCTCTCTGATGTAGGTAAATATTTTGCCGATTACTACGTCTTCATTGCGTTAAACGTTCGGCGCTGAAGGTGAAGCGGCTGCACAGCGAGCTTGATGGAGTCGTCTGAACCCTCAGGCTTGACGCAGTGACTGATAGTACGAGCCGAACTCCATTCACAACCTACTGACAGCAGAGGACAGGCGCAGCAATGGGCCCTCAATCAGAGATCTAAGCGAGAGACGGGCCAAGAAAGACGGGTGGCCAAAACACAAAGGTAAAGAGGAAACGTTACAGAGTGACGGAAAGGGGAAACTTTGAACTAAAAACAGAGAGCACAAACTGCAGATGAGCTACTCTGCATTGGAGGATTTGTGCTCACCTGGACAGTGTACCAACGGTCATAGGGATTCATAACTGCCCAGGCTGGGGTTTGAACCCAGAAGGGGTCGACATAACCTGTTTCCAGTAACTGATCCTTATGTGTGAGCCACAGAGGTAGGTAAAAGAAGTTAAGGTATAGGTACAGTTGTGATGGATTTACCTGTGCAAAGGTTTAGTGTTTAGAAGATACTTCATTGCCTCTTCTGGAAATAAGTGTTTCTTTAACTGGCCTCATTCCCTTTTGGCTGTGTGCATTTTAAAAATATATATATTGAATGTGTACTATAACGTGTATTCCTGATTCTTTGCTTGAGGTTAGCTCAATTGCTGGTTAGGATACAAGGCGATTATTCTTCTGTTAATTATAACGGCCCTTGCACTTTACACGGATGAGAAATTTCACACTTGTAATTCCGTTAGGTCAAGATACCATGCGCACATGCACTAACCTTTATGTTAATCGATATCCTACGTTAAGTCGATCTCACTGCAGTAATAACACGCATGAGTGAAAATCACTGTGAAGCGGCAGTCATGCCTAAAGACGAGTGAGGATAATGACCCCTTTAGGAGGCCTTGCACTCAATCAATCCCTCAAATGGCATCTGTGCATCAGCAGGACAAAGCGAAGCTGCCTTGGTGCCATTAGTGGGAGGTACAGAGTTTGTGGAAAGTCCTACGAAAGGTTAATTGGGCTCATTTGCCTTGGACTCCTTCTGTATACCACAGACCTTCCATAACATCGACTTCCACCCTCTGCTGCCCTTAAAAAGGACTTTAACGGGGACTTCAGTCGTGTCCTGAACTCCGCAAGAGGCTCAGCTGAGACTCGAATGACAGCAAGATGTATCGAGGCATCGATCTGCGGTGATACACAGCGGCTTCCTCGTTTGCTCGATAAGGCCACGGAGTGTGTTGTTATTCAGCATTGATCGGCTTGCTCCGGACACCACTCGACTGTCCATCACCTTGTCTTTAGACCTCGACTAATTTGGGACACGCACCTGTTTTAACAGATAACAGACAAACTGCTGCTCCCTCCTCTAAAATAACAATGTATCTACAAACAGAGCCAAAAATGCCTTTTCCTCCATACATTTCCCAGAGCTCACTTCTATCGCCACATGACTCCAGTGTCGAGTGCTGGAGAATATCGTAGAGCGTATTAAACTTCAACATGATTAATACACTTGGCGCAAAATAATTAACAAAATGTTTATTTTATAATAACGTATTTAATATCCTATCTAATATATTGAGAAAGTGAAAAAAACCAAAACGGATTATCTGCGCTGACATGGCTTTCCCTCATTACGTATCCCAGCGCTCACCACTCCACGCCCTTATTGGTGTGACGCACCAATAACCATGCCCTTCAACTCAGTAACTCCGCCCATGGCATAACAACCGCATTTGAAATGAAGCTCAAGGTTGAAGCACCACAACTACAGGTAGTCTCCGTTTTATGAAGGTCCGACTTACGACATTTTGACTTTACAAAGGGAATCATTTCATTTCCAGCATTTAGCAGACGCTCTTATCCAGAGCGACTTAAATTAATACAGTCTTACATTTTTAAGCAATTGTGGGTTAAGGGTCTTGCTCAAGGACCCAACTGTGGCAGCTTGGCAGAGGTGGGATTTGAACCCTGGACCTTCTTAAACACACATTCAACAGAAAGTGTAAAATTTCCCGTTTTGTTACACCTCAGAGAGGCAGCTTGAGTTTTTAAAGTTTAGACTGATGGCAACATCTCAGCTAGAGAGAAACCCTGAAGGTTTGGCAAAAACTATATTTTATGAACAGAGCAGATAAGAACCATTAAAAACTACAAACTTGCTTGACTAGACACACTTTTTATTCTTACATTCATACAGCATGGCTTCCAGTTTGAATCTTGGTCCTCTCAAGTTTTCTTCCTTATAATGCTTAGGGATTTTGTCTTTCCACTGTTGCCCCAGGATTGCTCAATTTGGGATTGGCCTTAAGATTTTAGATTTAAAAGCTTCTTTGTAAAGCTGCTCTATTTAGCTGTCCTATCTATAAAAACTAGGAGTCTAGCTTTAAATCGAAGCCGAATCTGATCACAATCAGAGCATACAGTGAAGTGAACTCTACAAACTGTCCCTAATTTAACATCAACCTTTAAATGATCTTAATAAAACATTTAATGAAGCTTTCGATATCATTTAAGGATTAAGGGAACGATTTGACAGCAGTGGCTCGTTATCATTTAAAGCAACATGCACTCATTCTAAAAACTTTTCGACAGGGTGAGAAGGTGCTGTGGTGTTTGATCCTGTTTTGACCAAAACACACACCAAATGCAAAGACATTTATTTTAGACCCCAGATAGTGGTTTGTTAACGTCACGAAAACGCTTTGTTACATAAAAAATGAATAAAGAAAGCGATTCGATTTTTAAATGAAAGACAAAAGTCCATCATTCTTTTTTGATCTGGGTTTGTATCTAAAAGAAGAAGGTGTTACTGTGGTATAAACAAACATGGCTAGGGTTCGATGTGATAAGTGTTCCCAGCTTATCTGGCGATGTCCTGCCTGTTAGCAGAAGAACGCTTACTCGTGCTAAAACATGTCAGACACAAAATGATTCGAAGCCTCCTGAAGAAGCACGAGGCAGACACACACACACAGGCACACAGACACACACACACCGACACACACAGACACACAACCAGACACAGACACACACACCTGTCGTGACTTGATCTGACGAGCTCGATAGACAGCCATAATGACACAGACACTGCAGGTGGAAAAAAAAACACCCGACACACACAGAGGCTTGTTAGCACAGAGTTGCTGTGTTTGCTACTGCTGCCATCACCCTTCAAACTTCATGTGTGTGCTCACTCACACACACACACACACAGACACACACACGCAGACACACAAACACATCCGTCTTTTTGTGTTCATAGTGAGAAGTTTCCAAATTTACAATTCACACAAAAGCTACAGAGGTCACGCCTCCTTCACAGGAGCTAACAGGTAAACGTATTCTTCACTCACGCCATTATTCCATCATCAGTTTTGTACCGTTAATCAGACCGTTAATAAGAGGGAAATAGCACTCCCTCTAAACCAGTTAACTGAAGACGCTGTGCCAAAAAAAACCCCGAGATCCTACAGTGACTCATAATAAATAAATAATAAATACTGACACTCATATTGTTTATTTTATTTAGAATTTGATTAATTTTATATACGTCTATATATTTATACACACACACACACACACACACACACACACACACACACACACACACACACGTGCATATATATATGCGCTGTGGCCTTTATTTTACAGGTTTTATACACAATTATTTACTATAGACTATATTTTATTTTCCTTCAACATTTTCTCTTTTTTAACTTTTAAATGTAGTTTTCGTTTATTTGAAACTCATAAATATATGGGTTATATATAAGCACTAGCAATAATAAGTATAATTGACTATTACTATAAACTTATTACAGATATTCCCCGTTTATAATGACTCAACATTTGACCTTACGATGGGTAATTTATTAACTTGACGTTATTGAACAGAAACACACATTCAGCAGAAAACAGTATAGGCGGTGCCATATGTTCCCGCACTCAGATGAGAAAGTCGGCAGTGCGTGACGCAAGGAGTCACCTGACGTGAGTGATGAGCACTGGGAAATGTAGTGAGGAAAAGTGTTTGCAACAATAATTGTTTTTGATTTTCACTTTCAATAAAGTGTTCTATAAATTACAAAAGACATTCAATATTTTATTATAAGACAAGCCTTACGTTAATGTTTTTGCCCAACTGTAACTTAATCTAAGTGTTTTCAAAATCTTTAAGCTACATGCGTACTACGCTACTCTCCACACACTCCATCTGTGCATACCGAAAGGAGTTATGAGAAATGTAATGAAACGTAGCTACGATCTCTCCGTGCTTAAAGGTGTTTCCTATAGGGTACTGTACAAAATGTACGGTATACAATAAAACCCTCCATTTATGATCAATTCAACTTACGATACAATAGTCGAAACAATAGCTCTCGCTCAGCGAAGGATGATGTCATTTTTTTCTTGTATTATTGTACTACTGAAATGAGTCACCTTATAATAAGTAATAAGAGGGTTAGTGATAACAGCCAACCGAATGGAAAAGAATGAGAACCATGATAGACTGATAGCCATGCCTCCTTTACGAGGACTGAGAAACTGAGGCCACGCCTCTCTTACTGAGACCAGCAGGTTCATCCTTTTTTTCTTTTCTGGCCTTAGTTAGTATTAATCCACAGAATAAAGCAAATTCAGATTTTAATGTGCACTTTTTGGGGAGGTTATGCTTACCCATGATGCAACAGGTCTCATTAGTGTTAAATGCAGATCATGGTGTGCGCGTGTGTCATGGGTTGGCTTGGAATGCGGCTCTTGGCTGTCACAATATTCACCCCGAGTCCAAAACTACACTTCCTATAACGACGGTGCCAGAGAGGTGGGCGTCGTCGTTCTGGCACACGGAACCGTGTGAAACCACGGGAGACAGCGGGAGCATAGCTGCGGCGAGTACGATGTGCGCCAACAAACGTGACGATCACCATCTGTCCCTTAGCGTAGGCAACGACATCACTTCCTCCGAACAGAGCCTGATTATTGGATCTGTAGTTTTGTACGCTGATCTGCATTAGTAACGTTTGATTAATAATGATACGATAGCAGACTTGTACTCTGTAATTATTTTAACATTTAGAGTTTGGACTAGAAAGAATCCTCGTGGAATGTTACAGGAATATTACTGAAATGATTTTAAGACTTTAACTTTAAGAATGCCCCCTTTTTATTAAGCCTTATATATTTATGAGTAAAAAGTAAATAGCTTAGTGGACTGAATGTTAAATCTTTCCAAGCTTCTTAATCCTCCAAACTAGAGGTGGGTGATATGAAAACAATATCACAATTTCCACGATATACAATATTTATTAAGATACTATTCTAGTATTATGTCATACTTGGGTACATACGTAAAATGATTCCACTCTTTATAATGAAAATTTGCAGATGGTTCGTGTTTTGGAAGCCCTGAAAATATCTTCGATACACTCAGAAAAGCATATTAATCAGCACGATAATGAAACTGACCACAATATAATAAAAGTGTCATATTGCCCACAAATTATCCTCAGTTCGCAAATGCGTCCTGCTTAAACCGTCGAGTCTCGAGTGGCACTCGGGATAAAACAGTCCACTTCTGTATTCAGCCTGATACGAGTGAGAAATCAGAATTTGTTCTCTGATCGTCAGGGGAGCCAGACCGCAGCGCTAAAATCAGCAGCGTAACACACAGTGAGTCGCTGTCAAAAAATTCAGAAGAGAGGAAGAGGAGAGCCTCAAACCTCAGAAAAACAAACAGCAGCCGAGACGAAGAGCTACAAGCCAGGCGCTGAATTATGAAACGTCGCTTTAAAGGGAATACATCAGACTCAAATGAAACCGGTGCTGCTGTTTGATAAGGTCTCTGTTCCAAGTCTAAACATCCTAAACATCATGGTTAATACAGTGAAAGTCTGAGCGCTTTACATGTTGGGTTTACATGCCAGCACTGTCTTTGAGGAGCAAAACAAAAATGTTCCTCAAAGAAAGATTGGAAGGAAATTCCATATTTCTCCCTCTACAAAGCATAACTTCAGTACAACTGAAGAAATCTGACGGGTGAGGGTACAAGCCTAAACTGAAAAGGGGTGATCTCTGATCGCGTCATTCATCAATAGCTGATAGAACCACGTGGGTAAGGGATTACTTCATCAAGCAGAGTTACATTCACAAATGCCGCTTATAACCTTACTGTACAAAACAAAAACCTCATGGTAACCATGTCCAGAAGTCCCACCCACTTCTCTGGGCTCTGAGGCATCTAGGATGGTCTATCGCCATGGAAACAAGGATTGTGCTGAGACCAATCAGGATTACGGATTTCTTTAGAACTCTTTGGACCAAAGAGCATATGAGGAACAAGTCGAAAATTCAGGTTTTATCATGGTCTGGGGTCAGGTCAAGACCCTTAAGGTCACTTACACTTCTGTGATGCAGCATTAACGTAGAAAAGTACACTGAGATTTTAGAGCCACATGAATTCCTTGAAAGACGACATCTTTTCCAGCAATGGTAATGCAATCTACTTCTACTACAAGTCTTATGTCTGGTTCGTTTTATTCAGGTAATAAGTAAAACACGCTATGATCATGACCGTTACCTCGTACTCCTGGGAGAAGCGCAGGTTGTCGTTGGCCTTGAGGCGCTCTATATGATCGGCCAGCTCACACACAGGGATCGGCGGATGTTCCCTCATTCCTGCAGAGGAGAGACAAGAGGAAACGTGCTGAGATAAAGAAAACTCTAGTCAGGCTGAGGTGGTCTTACAATGATGAGCGACAAGTTGTTGCAGATGTGATGGGAGCAGCCATGTGGGGTAAAACAGACAGACAGAGGAACGGGTTCTGCTTTTCGATTACCCGTGTTGAACCGCACGACAGGTCAGCGCGAGTTGATCAGTAACTGCGCCTGCACGGCTCGTTAATACCCTGCACTCTGGCCCAGATTTCGTCTGGGCGGTTATGAGATGATTTACGGCTAATCGTCTCCTGGTCTCCGAAGTCGCCGAGGCCTGGGTGCTTAAACTGGATTAAGGAACGTTCTCCACTCACATCACGTCTCTCGCAGAGGGGAAGAGGAAAACGAGGGAGCCGAAATGTAATAACGGGACTGAGAATGATAGAGCAGGGTGGAGACGGAGAGCGCAAACAAGTACACAAGTATTGGTCCGAA
The DNA here is from genome assembly GCA_034779995.1 of Parotocinclus haroldoi. Lineage (NCBI taxonomy): Eukaryota > Metazoa > Chordata > Actinopteri > Siluriformes > Loricariidae > Parotocinclus > Parotocinclus haroldoi. The sequence continues at coordinate 11,142 of JAUZST010008578.1, forward strand.
TTATTGAGCGTTAGCACTGCAGAAATGGGACGATAATGACTATGCCTGCTAATCATCCATTAAACGTTTAAAAACTCACCGTGACGCAACAAAAGTCTCTATTTCAAGACATCGCTGGATCAATGAGGGTGGATCTTACTCAACAAATATTAATTCAGCTGCAAAATAGCCTTAGCAGTTCAGGTTACGAACAAATACTAATGAAACATAGAAAGGCTCTCAAATTGAGCTACAGGGACTCAACGACACGCCCACAAATCACATCCACGCCTCTGTGACGATATACAGTGAGGGATGAAGTAAAGCAGAGCCTGAGCAAATCAGCCATAATTATTGGAGCTAAGAAGCCAAAGGCCGGACAAAGAGACCAAAAGATGGATGAACAGAAAGGGTAGAGAGAAGGAGTGGCAGAGAAAACGAAAGATGAGGAGGAGTGAACGGACATACGGGTCATATATGGGCAGACAGAAAGACAGACAAAGATGGAGTAAGAGAAAACAGACGAAATAAGACACGGCCTTAGAGATAGAGGGAAGTATGGGAAGACAGACAGAGAGGCAGACAGAATGAGAGACAGAGGGCGAGATCTACGAAGGAACAGAGGAGACAGAAGAAGGTGGAGGGAAAGACTGGGGAAGGGAGAGACAGATAAAGAAAAACCCGGTGGAGAGACAGAAGAGGTGACAATGGGGGGTGATTAAGAGAGGCAGGTAAAGAGACCAGCAGAGAGACAAAGATAAAGTGGAAGAGAGCGGAAGGGAGAGACAGGCAAAAGGAGAAACAAGGGAGAGGCGAGCAGAAAGACTGGAGAGAGGTAGATTGAGAGACTTGCAGAGAGTCATTGGGTTAGAGAGAAGCAAAAAAAGAGACAAGATGTACAGACCAGCAGAGAGACTAAAAGGACAAACAGGTGGAGGGAAAGACAGACAAAAGGAGAGAGGATAGAGAAATGGATGAGAGGTAAGGAGCAACAGGTTGTGAGACTAGAGTGAGACAGACTGAAAACAAAGATAGAGGAAAATACAGATGAGAGGGGTAAGGAGAGAGATGGATAAGAGACAGGTTAAGAGACTATGGAAAGACAGGTAGAGACACAAGCAGAGAGACTAGATAGAGGTCGATGGAGAGACTTTAAGTAGATAGAGAGACTAGAGATGAGACAGCTGTAAACCAACAGAGAGACTTAAAGCAAAGATGAAGTAAAGAGGACAAGACAGGTGGGGGAAGAGACAAAACAAGCAATGAGAGAGAATTAGATGAGAGATGAAGAAAGACAGTTTAAGACACTAGATATAGACAGGTAGAGAGACAAACAGAGAGACAGACAGGCTAAAGAAAAAACAGCAGAAAGGCAGGGGACAGAACCACAGGGACAGACAGGTGGAGACAAAAACAGGTGGAGGGAGAGACAGAAGAAAGAGGAGACTAGAGAGAGACTGAGGAGAGATAGACAGGAGATGAGAGCTAGTGGAATGAAGCACACTGAAGGTGCAGAAACACAGCAGGGACTAACTTGGAGTTTCGGGGTAGCAGGAGGTGCTGGGACCTGCAGAAAGAAAACGGAAGGGGGATTCAGCACTGGCTTCAACCACTGACTAAGAGTCGAATCCAGCTCATCCTTAAATAAAACAAATTTCTACAAACTGTGAATTTATAGCTCTGCGGTTTGGCCACCACTAGTGATTTTTCTATGGTCACAAAACAGTCTTGCTCCGCCTTGTCACTATCACCCTGAGCTTGTTCATCGGTACTGCAGATTTAGGGTGTGGATCAAGAGTGACAAGGGTGCCTTCCGGCTGGGTTGGGCATCACGGCCAAAAGAATAAACTGCTAAAAAGAATAAAAAGCCTTTGATCTACATATGATATACTATAGACTAGAAAGAGTAAAAAATATACATTATTCCCAGTATATAGCTTATGGGACACAGTAGGGGTCACCATAGGATTAAGACAAGTGGAGGTGTGAAACAAGACGTGATCTGCTAGGTGTTTGGACGCAATTTTCATCAGCCTGACCCTGTTCGACTTTTCTGTGGACAAAACAAGCAGGTGTAAATCAGAGTCCTCGCAGGGAGCAGCAAGAGCTTCTGCTTGTGTTTAGCTGGGAGCAATTAGGAGCTCTGCAGGACCAAAGCAGGCCAAGCATGACCCTCAATAACCCGCTTATGCTTCCATACCACTCAGAATAGCATTAGGGAAAGGGAGACAGGGGGAGAGGGAGGGAGAGACAGGGAGGGAGGGAGAGAGAGAGAGAGAGACAGGGAGGGAGGGAGGGAGGGAGAGAGAGACAGGGAGGGAGGGAGGGAGGAAGGGAGGGAGAGACAGGCAGGGAGGGAGAGACC
>JAUZST010008579.1:0-13485 GCA_034779995.1 Parotocinclus haroldoi
TGAAGTATGATAGCGCGGGATGCTGTGTAGTATGATAGTATGCATATTTGGACGTATCCTTAAACTTTTTGCATTGCGGTGCACAAAAGGTTTAAGAGAGCAGAACAAACCGGTCGTTAGCACTGGAAAAGGAGCAACCAAGTTGGTTGGTTGGTTGGTTAATTCCGAACGTGGAGATGTTATGATTGTAAAGCAGAGAATAACCACTCGGAGCCGAGAGAATGGCGCGTGCAGGACTTCTGCGAAGTTTTACGCTTTTAGGACTGGTTTCAGCTTCACTGTGTACCAGCTCCGAACCCAGTGCCTCTAAAAGTTTGGTATGGGGCATCGGACTGGAACCGTATGCAGTGCTTCCTGCTCGCTTCTTTTACATTCAGGCCGTGGATAAGACCGGCACAAAGTAAGTAGGCCTGCAGATTATTTAACATACTTTCTTTATTTGACACTTTTCAGTTACGTTTCAGTTGAGTTCAGATCTGAAGTCATACCTGAATAAAGTAAATGCATACCCTCGCAGGGAAAAAAAATCCATCTTGCACCATATGGAGAAATCGTAAGCAGCGGACTGGGAGTTACCGTGACAACTGCTACATGGAAATATGCACAGTTTATTTATTTACTATTCATGTAATTCTGTTTAAATACAGTTGAACGTCTATAAAAAAAAAGGTATATATCTCGAGAATATGGTTTGTCCAACAAATGTGTTAGTATTACTTATTATATGTAATATTTCTCATTTAAATGTATCACCTTGTTCGGGCATCTTTAAAAGCCCACCCACTTTACTTTATGGCAGCAAAATATTGTGATGCCAGGCACTTTCTGATTGGCCCTCATACACATCTGTTATCTAGTGTGGCACTTCTGGTGGTTCAAATATCTCCTTATATCAGGTAACCAAAAATACAAGAAGCTTCCATTTTTTTGCATACATGAGGTTATATCTATACACAAGGTTATCTCAAGACTAGTTACATATGTACACTCACGTCAGTGCCAGTTTAGAGTAATCAATTAACCTAACCTGCATAGCTGTGGACTGTGTGAGGAATCGGGAGTACCTGGAGTAAAACAGTGTAGACACGGGGAGTACATGAAGACTCCACACGGCAGTACTACCCACCAAACCGTGTGCTGAGCTTACGAATCAGTTGAGTTACCTCATGACCCGAGAGGTTTCCAGTTTGATCCCTCTGACTCCCTCCTGTCTCAATGTGGGTTTACTCTGGACACTCCTGTTTCCTCCCACATACCAAGGACATGCCATGATTTAATTGGTTGCATGGAACTGCTAGAGTATGAATGTGTCTGACTACTATCAGTGTCACTGGAACGTATGTGAATAATAACAAATAATGCATTGTCATCTATTTATGTTTCATTTATTTATTTATTTATTGATATATCATTATCATATTGATAGCAGAAAATACTGTGATATTAATTTTAGTTACAATTGCTCACCCCTTCTTTATGATCTAGACCCGAAGAAGGCTTTGAATATTTCTTCTCTATTAGTCTGGGGGTGCTCAACTTTAAAACAGGGGCACTCTCTGATACTGATATTAACATCTAGGATGATAGGCTACATGCTTGTATTGATGTACTGGATGAATATCAGATATCATGCATATGAGTATAGAGCATATGAGTATAAGTCACGTAGAGACTCCTATAACATTATATAGTGATCTCTATACAGTAAAGAGTAATCCTATTTTTAATGTAAAGTAAAATATATATAGTATGCTGATTACATGAACATTTGAATAGTCAGGTATGTGACTAAATCGGGTCGTGATCATATTCTCTGAGGATTAAACAGATTTAGAAACTTCAGCTAAATTGATCATAATTCCTGGTATATCAGAATTTCAGAACCGGTTATTTTTCAGTCTGATCAGCTATTAACCTGTATAAATATATTCCTGGTCTTCAGTTTCACAACCTCTCCTGGTGCTGATACATTTGAGGTGAAGATCACCTCTCCATCAGAAACTTTCTCCCGGATCTGGGTGCAGGTTTTAGACCGTCGGGATGGATCCTTGTTGGTGCGGTACCGCATGTATGCCAGCTACAAAGAAATCAGCATTCAGGTGCTACTGAAGAACAAACATGTGGCAAAGTCCCCATACATTCTTAAAGGTAAAAGTCCACTTTTAATTAATAGCATAAAATACCGAGTGTTGTAGACAACTGTTCAGATTAAATACACGCAGAAAACGACCAGATTTAAAGCATTTTCTTATTTTAGAATAAGTTGAGTTCACACACTCTACATGCCCGTGCTATATGCAATTAAGATGGGGTGTAATGTTTTTGCTTGTGTGTGGGGCCTGACCGGCAGCAAAGGGAGCAAGGCAAGAAGCAACCCTAGAAGAACCCAGAGGAAACGACATGGGGAGAACTTGCAATCACCACACAGGCATCACCAATGCTGGGATTCAAACCTGGGTTTTTTGGAGCTGTGGGACAACATTTATAACCACTGTGCCACCATGCCACCCATTTCAGTTATATTAATATAAAGGGTGAGTCAAGAGTCACAGGATGCATTTTTATTTCAGAAACAAAAGGGAGAATTCCATATCTGAATACCCCAGAAAGTAATAGGTGAGGGGACCTATATCTAACATCTATACATAACATGCCCACCATATTGAAAGCCCAAAGGAAGACCAGATGAAGGGGGTTATGTAGCATATCAAAGACCAGAATTGTCTTAGAAATTTCTTTGCAATCAGATACAATATCTTATTTGGTTAAAAAGTTAGAAACACAAAAATGTCTAAACTTTTGTTGTTCATCACATGTAACTGAGGATGAAATTGACTATTCTGATGTCTGGGGAACGCTGATGCTGTATCATAGCTGAAGACTCCAACAGTCAACACCCAGAAATACCACCAGTTTCATACTGACCGTTACATTCCTCATAGCCAATTTCCATCCAAATGGTTTTGGCAGCCTTTGTGAAAAGTCCACAACACCAACGTGTCCTGTGACTTTTGACCCTGTATATAGTTGTATAATAGTAAATTTATGTTTTACTAACAATGTGATTATAAAACCTTTTTGATTAGAAACAAATTAAACCATAAAACAACCTAGATTTAAAAGTTGGACCCAGAACACAAATTTAGTGCCATTTCAACATAGAATTTTTATTTGTAACAATACAATATTATCACCACATTATTTTTTCCTGTAGGTCCAGTGTACCATGAGTCATGTAACTGTCCAGAGACCAACAGTGCATTATGGGAGAAGCACATGCATTGTCCCTCTTCTTTTGCTCAGATCCAGCACGATCTGTCAGTTTTCACCAAGGTGGACCTAGAACGCAATGCTAATGAGATTCCACAGCGCTTCGACCAAAGGCAGAGTCTGTGCCATTACACCATAAAAAATAACCAGGTAATGTACAATATTATAGTAAACATCATGGATTTTCTTATCCGTCTTTTATTTATATATATATATATATATATATATATGCGCGCGTGTGCGCTACCTCACACCTCCATCTCCTAAGTTTGATGTCTATTTTAGTATGTTAGAGTTTAGTATGTTCTTTCAATAATATTGAATGTGATCCTTCAATTGTTGAACTGACTAGACACATATTGAGTACTCATAAATTGATTCTTGTTGTAAATTATTGGGAAATAATAAATAAATTGGCATTTGGGATAATATGCAGTAACCATTAATTTCATTATGGGGCGTAGGATGCATTTAACCACGTTTAACTGCATTTCACAGGAATGTAAATGGATCTGTCTCTTCAAGACACACCTGGCAGCCATAACCCCAGCCAACACACTAACCTATAAGGCCAAAGAATGCTTTTGGTTATGTCAAGCAGATTAAAAAGTGTGATGCAAAACTGCTGTTTTTTTATGTAGCATTTTTGTTTGTCATACTACATAAAAATTGTAGCATACAGAATGTTAGTATTGTGTTTTATACAGCAGTCACCGATCAAGGCTGACTGAAGATGTATTTGACTGGTTTCAACAAACTTGGCTTGTCAATAAAAGCCACAGCCATGAGACGCAAATGGTCTCAACTGTGAATTTGGTTGGGAGTCAGAATTACTTTTCAAATGATAGTCCCTAAGAAGAAGCCAGATATACTAAATTTACTACAACTAGAAATAGTTTACATAGTTGCCGCAAGCACATTGATTCAGTTCAGTGTGACTGATTCATGACAAATACTGGTTTAAAGTAATGTACATGTAATGTACATGTACAGTAATTTACATGTGATAACTGTATCTCAGTCCACCCGTTGAAGCGGTTTAAAATTTTTGTGCCTTGCTATTAAAATATAAAAGAGGAAGATGTCATTCCTACAACCCTAAATCAGAAAAAGTTGGGACGGTATGAAAAATGCAAATAAAAAAAACAGTGCTTTTTACATGTACTTTAACATTTATTAAATTGCAGACAGTATGAAACAGTCCATGCAGATAGTTCATGATTTTCTTTTGTTAATAATTGCATTTGAGGGCTGCAACACATTCCAAAAACAGTTGGGACGGAGCAATTTTTTTTTTTTTATAAACTACACTAATGATGTGATTTTAAACATGAACATTTTAAACATGTCAATAAGTGATTATCATCATGATTTGGTACAATAGCATTGTTCACAAGAGTCCTTGATGAGCAACGGTGGACAGATGATCTCCAGTGGTCAATAAATGTGTGAGAAAATTATTGAATTTTAAAAAAATAATAATGTTCCACAGAGAAAGACCGGAAGAGATTTAGATATTTCAGTCTTAACGTTTTTTGATTTACTTGTTTCACATTTTCTTGTTGATAAATGCATGGATGTCGATAGAAAAATGTTGTTTCGAAGGAGTTTTTAAATCTCAATGTACATTTCTGCATTCATGCTCCCATCACAGAACTGAAAATGCCTTTTGCCAAGGGCACTAATACAGCACTAATAAAAAACGATCTGTAATAGGTTTCTACATCCATGCTAAATTCCTCTGAGCCCAGAGATGTTGATGACACTTCTGGACATGATTAACATGGCTTATTTTTTGCACAGTAAAGTTTTTAGTTGCATCTGTGATTGTAACTCTGTTTTCTCATGCTTGATAAATGTTTATATCAGCTATTGATGAATGACAGTCCTTGATGCGGTGATGTCTGAAGGATCAGAGATCAGGGATCTTCATTTTGCACCCTTGTCCTTTACGCACTGAAATTATTCCAGATTCATTGAATTGTTTAATGATATTATGCGCTGTAGAGCAAATACACCAACTTTTCTTTGAGAAATATTGTTCCACACTATAATAATAATTATAATTTAATTATATGATTATAACTAATAATTTTCTATTTTATTTGTTGACAAACTGGATATCCTCTGCCCATCTTTGCTCCTTGGAGACCCAACTTTTTGTGTATTCTGTTTTTGAACCAAAACATGATTATAATCAGCTGTTGACATCACCTGTTCGAAATTACATCATCATTTAGGGGTTTTCTTTATTTAGTGTTTTTGAACATCACTTGCTCTAAAAGGTAAAATACTTTAAATTAGCATTTCCAGAGTATCCATAAGTGTTTCTGATTTTTGGTTGCATCTTTCTTGCACAGTTATATCAGTAAAAGTGGTAAGCACTGGTGTGCTAAAAATGCACACAGGTTTAGCCTTTATCCTGATTTAGGTTATTAGAAAGATTTCAGACTTTATTCTGTTTTAATGAGTTTGTGTATTTGTCTAGGTCTACATCAAAACGCATGGAGAGCACATTGGCTTTAGAATTTTTATGGACGACTTCCTTCTATCCCTCACACGGAAGGTGTGTATCTGTTAATCACATGGGCAGATGGAAATAGTGCACTGATACACGTTGATGCTAGTTTTATAAACTGTGTCACTTCTGGTTCACAATTTAATAAATCTATTTTGGCACCGTGAAAGACTTCACACACAGGAATTGTCATTGTAGTCAGCAGGGGGCAGTGTCGCACTGAATTCTCTGATTCTGATTAAAAACAGCATCACAAACTTTATCCAAACGCTTGTGATAATTTTGCCGAACAGTATAAAGAATATAACAGTAATTTATTGGTTATTCTACTACCCTCTTATTGAACTGGTTAGATCATATTTAAATTCACCAATTCTGTTGTGATATGAGAGGGTGTGACAGTAATCTTTCCATATGAACAGGTTAGGCTCCCAGATGTTGAATTCTTTGTGAATTTGGGTGACTGGCCCCTGGAGAAGAGACAATCCTCAGACAAACTTCACCCCATATTTTCTTGGTGTGGATCCAGTGACACTCGTGATATTGTTATGCCAACCTATGACTTAACTGAGTCCATGTTGGAGACCATGGGAAGGTAAGGACTTTGTGTGAAACGTGATCGAAGCACAAATGCACAAAGTGTTCCTACAGCAAAAATGTCACACAAAAAACAAAATGTTTTTGTGTTGATGTTACATCTATCATAAATGTTTTGTAGAGGAGGAAATTATTTAACATGATTATCATATAAAGACAGTGTACAAGATGACACAACGAACAGTCATTTTATATGATAAGGTGTGTCTGGTGTTTTCTCAGTCAAATATGTTATTTTATTTAATATGATCAACATTTTGATTATACCTTGGTCCCTTATTATATGTTATTATATTTAGGTGTTTTTTTGTATTTATTCCCCCATCTCTATAGTCCACTGTTTAAAATTTAAAAAATTACTTTACATTTTCAGGCACTATAGACTATAAATGCTTTTAATAGTAATTTGTTCCTGCAGTGGACCACCCAATAGCTTTTAGTGAAATAGTTTTTGTATTATTTTTTTTGCACTGGTGTCTCTGTAGTTGGGGTTTGGACTGTAGATTGAAACGTTGAGGATTCCGATCCCAGCTCCATCAAGATGCCAGTATTGGAAAATTGAGAAAGATATTTAGCCTTCTCTGCACCAGTAGTGCAGTATCATGGTTGCCCCTGGGCTCTGACCCCAGATTCTTCGCAAGCTCAGATATGCACAATGAAAAATCACCAATTTATATATAATGGCAAAAAAGTGTATTTTGTGACAGTTTTGTGCTTCTCCTGATGTTTGTCTCTCTAAGTCTTTGATTCCTTAATCAATGCCATTATTTTTTTTTATTTTTTTTTTAATCCAAGTGTCACAAGATGTGGGATGTTTTTTTTTTTTTTTATGTCCGTTTTTAATGTTATAATAGTCACGAGCTTAGTACTGTAATTTTTGACAATTTTGAATGGATCTACTTTAGAAGTGCTGCTAATTTTCCATTTGCATATTTTCAGGGTGAGTTTGGACATGATGTCTGTGCAGGGAAACACAGGCCCTCAGTGGGCTGAGAAAAATAGTACTGGTTTCTGGAGGGGCAGAGACAGCAGAAGAGAGCGTCTAGAGCTGGTCAAACTGTCCAGGGACAACCCTACATTGCTTGATGCTGCCTTTACCAATTTCTTTTTCTTTAAACATGATGAGAGTCTCTATGGACCACTGGTCAAACACGTGTCCTTCTTTGACTTTTTTAAGGTGAGTGATGACTATTGCAAAGTGGATTGATATGGACCTGGTGGAAGGCTGGTTGAAACAGAATTAATATGTACTATATAAACTGTTGACCCAGGTACAATGGGTTTTTGGGTGTGATGTGCGAGCAAATTTGGGGATGGATAAATAAACGGGTGGATATTTTTAGGCAGGGATTTATAAGTGATTGTTTTCACCACTAAGAGATGTGGCTGGATGGAATTGTGGGATTAGTTGTGGGTAGAGTGTGCATATGAATGAATGGAGAATTGGGTGAATGGGTGGAAGGATGGGTTGAACATGTGGATTTAGAAATTAAGTGAAGTATTGAATCAATGGGTTTTGTGGGTTGAACTGACATAATGATGTGATGTGAGTCAGCAAGATGGAGAGGTGGTGTGTGTGTTGTATTGTGGTTTAGTGAGTGAATTGGATTAATTAATGACTTTATGTAAATTAGTAAAATATAAATGTTATAGTCAGTTTGGTAATGCAATTGTGTAATACTATGCTCTTTAACATGAAACTTCCTGTTAATTTTCAGTATAAGTATCAGATAAACATTGATGGTACAGTGGCTGCGTACCGGCTGCCCTACCTGCTGGTTGGAGACAGTGTGGTGTTTAAACAGGATTCCATCTACTATGAGCACTTTTACAGCCAGCTTCAGCCCTGGGTCCACTATATCCCCTTCAAAGCTGACCTCAGTGATCTACTGGATAAGATCAAGTGGGCTCAAAATCACGATGAAGAGGTCTCTGTCTGTCACACAAAAACACACACAAACGAAACGTCTTTCTGTTACTGTGGAGACTTGCCATTGACACCTCTACCCAATCCTGACCTTAACCTCAGTAAACTAAAGCAAATATTTTAGTTTTCAATAGTAAAAAAATCAGATCTTGCTATCCTTGTAGGGTCATTTGGTTCTCATAGTGATATATGAACTCAACCTCCATATACACACATTCAAAAACACCTAACACTAGAAAACATAGGTATACAGAGTTGTCTATATTTTTGCAGTCTGTAACCAATGGCTTTTTATTACTTAATTTTATTTCTTACAGGCAAGAAAAATTGCACAGGCTGGCCAACAGCTTGCACGTTCTCATTTGATGGGTGACTCCATATTGTGTTACTACTTCAAACTCTTTCAAGTAAGCAGTTCTAAATGTATTTCTATATTTCTGAATTACACCTGTCACTTTATAAGGTGCACCTCTTTGTTTCTAAATTCATTGTCCATTTGATCAATTTCACTTACCATATATCAACACTCTACATTTACATCTATTTGTGTGGTAGAAGATTCTCAGCGCTACAGTGACACTGGCGTAGTGGTGTGTTAGAGTGTGTCGTGATGGTATAAGTGGATCAGACACAACAGTGCTGCTGGAGTTCTTAAATATTCCATTAACCAAGAATGTCATCCTGTAGGCAACATCCTGTGAGCACTGATGAAGAATTTGAGAATGACTAACAAAAACATCATATGCATTATGTCTTTGACTTTACATCTACAAGGTGGAGCAATAAGGTCTAATAGAATGCACAGTAAGTGAACACAGGAATTGAAAACTCTAGCTAACTCTACTCTAACTGCTGTGTCTGGTCCAAACATAACAGCTCAATGCACATTAAGACTCCAGCACATCAGTGTCACTGCTACTAATGAACTAACCGCTGAACTAAAAAAAAGTATATTCAGAAACAGATGGTACAGTCTGTAATTGCAAATGTCTGTAAGTCTACAGTCTGTAATTGTAAAACTACAAAGTGCGTATGTGGAACTGATAAAATAAACAATGCGTGTAGCAACAAGCTTAATAAAGTGGCTGGTATATACGTATACTTTTAGAATACTTTTCAAAATTGCACTAAAATTCCTTACATTGTGACTTTAATAGAAAATTCAATTCGCTCTAATTAATATTGGCCAAAGAAATGGAATACAATCAGAAATGCAGTTACACAGCAGCTACATTTGATGTGTTTTTGTGACTTGGCACTGCTACATTAAATGTGTTTTATATATTATGATATACTGTTTGTTACCTTCCATTATTGGTTATTGATAAATATTAGTATATTGAAATTGTGTGGTTTGAGAAAGAATTGCACAGCTAAAGTGTCTGTAAAAATCACCATAGCCCATTTTGTCTTGTAGTCTGAAATCCCAAAAATATTTTTCCAGTATTATTTACACATTTTGTCTTACATAATTTAAATAAGAAGAAAAGGCAAAAGTACTGTAACAAATTATCAACCCTCACTGATGAAAAGCACTCCCAACTCTTTTCAGTTCTCATGTCTTCCTTATCAGTTTATCATTTCATATCTAATCTCATATCTGAACGCATTAATTTTATGTGACCTCAGGCACAGAGGTTTGGATGATTGCTTAGTCATGCTGGAGCATTTAATGTCTTTGTTATATAACAGAAGTCTGTATATCAGAGTGAGGTTTAATACATATTAATTTTGCTCTCTGCTTCTTGTTAATACTGTACTTGTAGAAAATCACCATACCTGTACTGTCAATGTCAAATGTATTTATATAGTGCTTTTATGACACATAATTTGCCAATATGAGACAGCTTTGTCAATATCTAGACATAGCCCCAACTGAGTAAACCTTTGCCAACAGTAGCAAAGAAAAAAAAAAAACGTAAATATGATTAGGAAGAAATCTTTCGAAGACAAAGACTCAAAAAGAAAATTAACCTCCATGGGCAGTCTAGATGTTATATGTAAGAAATAACTGAATTACCTAAAATATATTTTACGTTTATTATAAAAGTTTAAACACACAGCTGCAAAATATAATTATTTAAATTAGAGAATATAATACAAAAGACATATAATAAATGTAATATTCTCATTGCCAAAAAAATTATGCACACAAAAATAAATGTTGGATTGCTTCAGAACGTGGCATGCAGTTATGTCACAGAGTACTGTTCAGAGCATAATTAAGAGGTGAAAAGTAACTTACCTTGTGAAAGGAACTTACCTAGATTGGACTATCCCTCCAGGGTCAATTTTAAAGAATTGATTTGTCTTTATTTCTGTGGTTAGACGGTCTTTGCATTTGACAACAATCCCACAAGCCTTATATTCTGAAATATCAATTGGTCAAGATTTAATTAAATTAAATCAGTAGATGTTTTAACATCTAGTACTATAGTAACCCTAAACACACTGTATAGTCAATTTGGTTATTCAAGTGAGAAAATTTGGACTGAAATTTGAAATACAATCTTTGGATGGACCATTGCCACTAAATTTGAATGAACAATTCCATAAATAAGAATAGGGCTGATCAATTTTCTATCCCTACTGTCAACAAAAAATATATATACTAGTTAAAATGAATTTGGTCTTTTTCTGCATATACAATAGGAAATTATTTTTCCGGTCTGAGACTATATGACTTTTCTTTTGTGTATATAAGAGTTTAAAAGACTCTTATTCTCTTTATATTTACAACCACATAATTTGCAGTACAGCATGACCTCATTTCAATGATTAACCTTGAGACTATAACTTTTGAAACTATGACACTGTAAATGTTCATGGATTTTACATCTCTATACACAAAACAAAACTCAGCTCTTTAGCAAGACGACTTGTGTAACGACATGACCTTAAGGTTATACTCTGTGTTAGTGCTTTATTGTGCTCTGTAACCGCAAGATGCAACAATTAATCTTTAAACTCACAAATTAAAGCACTTGCTAGCTTTGAAACATTCAGGAATTCAGACAGGTCACATCTTCAGCCATATAAAATTAATTGTCAAGAACATTGTATTGTATGATTAATATTTTAAAATAAGCTTATCACAAATTAGCATATTTTGGATAATCTGCATGTTATATGCATGATTAAGAAGTCAATACATGATACTGTGTAACTACAGTGCCTTGCATAAGTACTTTTTCGTAGTTTTTGTCGTGTGGTCATGCTAATATATTTAAGTTCTTGTTGTTGTTCACTTTATAGTTTTGACAGCATGCTTAGAGTTGTTGTTTTGAAAGGTGAACCTCCACCCTAGTTTATGGTCTTCTGCACAGTCAAGCAGATATTTGGCTCTATCCAGCTTGCTTTCAACTCTGATCAAGTTCCCAGTCCTTACAGAGGAACAAATCCCCAAAAAATGATCAGGGTCATGAGCAGTGTTTGATGTCATGTATCTTACAAAAGTGAGTACCTATAAGTGAAAATAAGTGAAAATGGAAAAATTGTGTGTCAGTATTTTAACTGACATTATCTGACACTCACAGAATCTGAACTCTCTAGGGCATGCAGTTCTTTAGAGCTTTACAGGTTGCCACTGGAATCTCTTCCACACTACTTGATGATGATATTACAGAGCTGGTGGATGTTAAGACTCTGCATTCCTCCACCTTCCGTATGAGAATGCCCCACAGATGCATAGTGGGGTTAAGGTCTGCAGATATGCTTGACCTTTACTCTCAGTTTCTTCCAAGCCAGTGGTTGTCTTGGAGGTTTGTTTGGGGTTGTTATCCCAAAGCTGGTCATGTCTGCTGCAAGTCTTTTCTCATACTCCTTCTCTTCCATAATGCAAAGCTTGAAATACAATTTTCCTGTCCACAGTTTTCCCATCTCTGCTGTAGATCTCTCCAGGTCTTTCAAAGTAATCTTCAGTCTGTGGGATTATTACCCTCCTGACTCTTGATCGTCGGTGCCTTTTGATGGATGGCCTTGCCTATAGAGTCACAGTTGTTCCACATTATTAGCATTTTTTAATATTTAAAGCATGTTGCTGAAGCCTGTGATGTACTTGTATAACCACACATTAATCTATATTTTCTGTATATTACCTACAGCTGTTAAAATGTGTATGCATAACCACTATAATAACTCTGGTGTATGTCCTATAGGAGTATGCAAAGCTGCAAGTAAATGAACCCAAAATTCATGATGGAATGGAACTAGTAGAGCAGCCCAAAGATGATTTTTTCACGTGTTCATGCCATAGGACCCAGGTGTGTTTAAAATATTTTTAGTAATCAAGTACCACAGATCCATTCCTGATCCTTCTAGTCCAGATAACTAACATTTTAGGTACTGGACTCTGTGTAAGAGTGTCTTCTTGATGCCGTAAATGATGCAACTCTTAACCATGAATGCTGTTATCAGATATATTTTAGTGCCATTAAATGAATGTTTCCTTCAGACAACTTTCTTTTTATTTTAACTGATGAAAAGTTCAGGTAATGTGAAACTAGTATGTGGTCTGTGCATACAGTGTTAAATAGCTGGTAGAATCACCAAATTGGGACGTTTAGGATAATGCACATTGTACGTTGTTTAAAAACTACATTCTGGCGCAGATTGTGGGTTCTTGCACCTGATCATATTTATTGTAATGTATATTTCCATAGATATTACATTGGTAGAAATCACTTAATGTCCAAAATTTTATGATTACTTTTTATCAGTTTCAGTAAACACGACAGTTCATAAACCCACAAATCTCATATATTTAATAACCACAAATTTATCTCAATTTTAGGTTAAAGATGAGCTTTGAGTGTGGACAACATGAGATCAGAAAACAACTGCCTTCTTCATGGAACTGCGTTCAACAATATTCCCAAGTGCACATATTGTTGGTTGTAACAAGCACATTTTGACATTTGAAGTGTCCTTCCTATTCTTTAGTTAGCCTAGTTTCATTATTTATAAATTGTATTTCTTTTTAAACTTGAAAATAAATGTTTAATTCTTATACATTAAGTGTTTTTTTCCTGAACAGTTGTTATTAGTAATATTGTATTCATTAGTTTGGCTGGGGTTTGTGTGGGGTAAATAGCATGCTGTGTGTGTGTGTGTGTGTGTGTGTGTGTGTGTGTGTGTGTGTGAGTGTGTGAGTGTGTGAGTGTGTGAGTGTGTG
>JAUZST010008580.1:0-38660 GCA_034779995.1 Parotocinclus haroldoi
TAAGTATTTATATTAATATTATAAAATGTTCCAATATTAAGCTATTACACACAAAATACAAATCATGAAAGTGAAGCCCTATTTTCCTCTCCTCTCCACCCTGCCTGCAGCTTTTTCATTGATCCACTGGTTTGTATGCCATCAATACATCCAGAGATGCTTTTCAAAAATGAGGCAGCCGCCCATGTTGTGCTTGTGAGATGGGTAGATGTTTGTATGGAAACAGACATTACAGAGCCATTGATTGTTCACAGTCACAGGAACAACGTTTGATTTTCGGACCCAGGCTGCAGAGTGAAGTCTGTTTTGATCAGATGGAAGATGCCCCACTTACTATTATAAAATGTACAGTAACAAAATGTAATTACCTTGTTTGAGGTGGTAGTAACTTAGAAAGCATGCATGGTGGGCAAGGGTGTTTATGGATTCAGAAGAGGTGGTACAGTGTAAAAACTGGGTAGCAATAACTAACAGACTAGCAGACTAACTTCCTGGACACTGACCACCAGCATGTGTGAATACAAATCGTTAGCTTCCAGGCAAGAGTTGCTTTTAGAAGTCAATGAAAGACCTGTGTTAATTTCTAAAGGCAATATTTTCTGGAAGCTAAGCGATCGTTATTCAAAAACATGCTGACCATCCCTGTTTATGAGATTTTTCCACTGCTGGAAGACCCTTATGACCGAGCACTTTGATACACCTGTAAATTCAGCTACTTCCTTCACACTATGACCTTCCTTGTGCCTAAATCCAATCACTAAATTTTGCAATGCGACCCATTTTCCTCACATCAAACGGGACATTTACTGTACTGTACCACCTCTTCTCAATCTATTAATCCAGTTATTCAAAGTTGAATCATCCTCATGCAGCCATCAATCTGCAGGAGCTTGAAGATATTACCACGTTAAACAAGGGAGTTGGTTATATTATATAATGCCATTGTCGTTTTTTAGATTTTTACTGTAAACTGTTACTGTCAGGAAGACATTGGAAAACATTTGTACATATCTTTTTTTAAGGTCAGAAAGCACTGAAAACAAAGGGAAAAATTTAATATCCAGTCACACCCCCCTCTGGATGGACTCTCAGGATGCCAAATTGTACATACAGCCACTTTGTCCATTTAGCTGCCTCTACTTCCTGTTTATGCAGCCAGCCCTCAATTTGCCTCGTAAATCATCCTTTCTTTCTTTTTTTTTATTCTCTAGTCTGCACTTGCATGCATCTCATTCTCTGCCAAATGACGACTGATAATGGAAAAAAACACCATTAATATGGAAGACATGTTAGAGCTTGTGAACTGTGAAAACCTTTGGACTATAGTGCAGTATTTAGAGCCTTACACTTATACACTATAAGATTGCAGTTGATGCTTGGTGGATTAGTAAGGGCAGACATGCTGAGCATAACAGAGCAGCATTTGAACCTTCTGCCAAACAGCATTAATGAAAATGATACAGTGATGGTAAACAGTCTGAAAATGCAGTTTGGAGTTTTGTGCATGACGATTCATACTGCGTGAGGATAATGACCCAAAACATCTCAAAGTTTTACCACAACTACGAGATGGACATACGAGTGTAACGAGGTCTGACTCTCATGGACTTTCCTCCGGCTGACATAACCAGAACGAGAATTCATGGGGGCACTTGAAGACAGAGAACGAAGAGCAATCAGGAACACCACAAGATGCTCTTTAAATATTATGAAATCATCCTTTGAAAACCCAGATCATCAGGTTTAACACAAACTTTTGGGGGGCTGCAAGGAGATTAAGAATTTGCATTTTTAATTCTGAATTATAGTCATCAGAAGTATGTTTGAAAGCACTTCAGTAGTGCATTGCACTGTGTGCACAAACTAAAGTGTGTAAAAAAAAAAAACGTTTGTGAGGTTTGGTTTATGGTGGAATCCACGATTGGCTGGCACAGATATCTGACCTCAATTCTAAGCAACACCTTTAGTATAAATTCATTGCCTGACCTGAGTAATGCTATTAAGATAAAATGGAGGTAATAGTTCATTTTAAAATAATGGAAAACCATTCGAGAAGAATGGCCAATGTTATATCAGCATTTCCATATTAATGGCCATGGGCTTTGAGGGATAGTACATGGTTTCTGCATAACTTTGGCGAGCCAGCGTTTGTGACATGCAGTTTTAATCATAGAGCTTAGGAGTTACCAAAAGCTTGGAAGCATCTTTCTTTCCATTTGAAATACATCCACATAAAAGTCTACCTCATGACAACATGCATTTATTTGGTAAGGGGTTTTGTGTATGAATGCAAAGCTGATCGTGCTTTGACTCCCTGCTTCCCCAGCCACTAAATCTTACTGCTTGACGTTGTATTTTTATCGACATTTTTGCAGAACTGAAATATAAATTGTAGGTTACATCTGCATATAAAACCCTTCCGAGCTACCTGGTGCCTTCCTTGATTACTCCCTGTACTTTCTCTGCAGTCTGTTGAAAGATGTCTCATGCTTTTGTAGATCCTATTAAACCTTTTACAGCCCTAGTATTAGGGAAGCATAAATCAAAGTGAAAATGCAAATGAGTTCAGGACTGCAGCAGTAATGAGAAGCTTTGTAGCAACAGGACCACAGCACTTTTAAAAAATTTGAATGCATAACATTTACTCTCTTACTTTTTACTCTCTTATAAATTAAAGTAACTGAATACAGCAGAATACAAAGGCATTATTGCACAATGGACCATACAGTAGTGCTATAAGTAGTTCAGGACTGTGGTGGCCCAACAGTCAAGATACTGGACTGGATTCAATTCCAGGGTTTAATTTCCACTAATCCCAGGCTGCCACTGTTAAACGTTTAAGCAAGACCTTATTCATTCATTATCTTCTGCTTAATCCACACGGCGTCGCAGGAACAACCACAGAGGGGGTGCCAATCCATTGTTGACACACAGACTCACACACTAAGGGCCACTTTAGAGACACCAATTAAGCTAACACGTATTTAGACTGTGGGAGGTAACCGGAGTACCCGGAGTAAACCCACGCTGATACGGGGAGGCCATGCAGACTCCACACAGAAAGGACCAAGACCGCTCCACACTGGGATTGAACCCGGGACCTTCTTGCTGTGAGGCAGTGGTGCCACCCACCTAGCCGCCATGCTGCCCTTAAGCAAGACCTTTAACACATAAATTAGTAAGTCTTGATCAGTGTATCAGACGCCTCCTTCATGCCAACTGATTATCTGCAAGGTTTTCCAGGAAAAAGTTTTTCTTGCCATCACACCACAAATGTCAGTGAATGGACTGGGCTCAACACTACTGGGATTTTTGACTGGAATTGTCTTCTGTTGGAGCAATGACTGCGATTTTTGGTAACATACAGTTAATGTGGGTTATAAAAAATGTGATTACAATGAAAAGAATCTTATGCCCGATCGTAATAATGGTGGTGGGTCTTGTGGGACCCAAAGGCCCTTGGGTATTTATGCCTCTACCCAGACACAAACAATTGGTTATCACTGGATCTGCCGCTTTTCTATCTAAACTATCCTTCTAAAGTGAGTTGTGTGTTATGGTGTCATTGTAGTACGAACAGTCAAGAGCATGAAAGCACACATACACAGCTGTTCCATTATGATGGTGCTACAATATTCAATGTTCTCGCTATTATTTCGACCATTTTTATGGTATAAAATATATTCAGGAATATCATAGGGAAACACTCATATATGGGGTGGGATACTATATAATGTCCAGTCAACGTCTCGTTATAATATATAACAGTAACAATTAGTAACAACTAACTACATAGTTTCTTTTCTCTAAGAGATCTTGTTCAGCTACCAGTTCCAGACAAAAGTTTCTTCTCCTCCAGCTCCACTCGATCAGAACTCAGACCACATTGTAAGGCAATTTAACATAACATGAATTATTTAATATTTTATTCATTTTTACTATTGTCTTATATTCTTTATTTGATTGCACTCTATAAAATGTATTACAAACCCAGTTCCAATAAAGTTGGGATGCTGTGTATAACATAAATAAAAACAGAATGCGATGATTTGCAAATCAAATATTCAATCAATATATTCAGTTAAATACACTACAAAGACAAGATAGTTAATGTTTAAACAAATACAACTTTATTGTCTTTTTGCAAATATTTTACTAATACTAATTTAGTATTTACGGCCTGTAACACGTTCCAAAAGAATTGAGACAGGGGCAACAAAATATTGGGAAAGTTGAGCAATGTTCAGAAAACACCTGTTTGAAAAATTCCACATGTGAGAGTCATGATTAGATTAGATATAAAGGGATTATTCCTGAATAATCCCTTTATAAAGGTTCACCACTGTGTGACAACTGCATGAACAAAAAGTCTTTTCAGTTTAAGAACAACATTTCTCATTGTGCAGTTTAGGGAATTCAGGGATTACATCATCTGCAGTCCATAATATCATCAAAAGATAACTGATAATCTGGAGAAATCTTTGCAAGTAAGCGGCAAGTCCAAAAACCAACACTGAATGCCTGTGACCTTTGAGCCCTCAGGCAGCACTGCATTAAAAACCGACATCATTCTGTAATAGATGTTATCAAATGGGCTCCAGAACACTTCAGAAATTATTATCAGTGAACTACAAGTAATAGTTAAAACTCATGCAAAACGAAAGCCATATATCAACAACATCCAGAAGCAGGATGGACTGACGAGTCCACATTTCAAATTGTTTTTGAAAATGATGGACGTCGTGTCCTCCGGACCAAAGAGCAAAAGGACTGTCCGGATTGTTATCAGTGCAAAGTTCAAAAGTTGGCATCTCCGCTGACATGGGGGGGAGTTAGTGCCCATGGCATGGGTAACTTGCACATCTGTGAAGGCACCATTAATGCTGAAAGGTACATACAGATTTTGGCAACGTCTTTTTTAGTTACGTCCCTGTTTCTTTCAGCAGGACAATGCCAAACCACATTCAACACATCTTACACCAGCGTGGCTTCGTAGTAAAAGAGTGTGGGTACTAGACGGCCTGCCTGCCTCCCTGTTGCCCATTGAACATATGTGGTGCATTATGATGTGCATAATATGACAATAGACACTCACCTACAACGCACCAGACCAACAACACTTCAACAACTAGTGTCCTCAGTTCCCAAACACTTCAGAGTGTTGGTAAAAAGAAAGGTGATTCAAATTCAAAATGATTGATTATTTGCAAAAAACAATACATTAAATATTTACAATTCAATTAGAATTGCAATTACAATTAAATATCTTGTCTTTGTACTCTATTCAATTGAATATGGGTTAAAAAAGATTTGCAAATCATCGTATTCTGTTTATATTTATGTTTTACACAATGTCCCAATCTAATTGGAACTGGGGTCGTACTACAATTAACTAAATGTAAGCGGCATGATAATGATTTTAGCAGCGTATTAGGCATTGAAACATCAACATCATTGGCTTAGTTCCATGCTGATAGGTCTTACGCCATTCTTTTATCAGCGTGAGTTAATGCATCATGCGCTACTGTTTGTGATAAACGGCATACAGATCAGACGCAGTAGATGGAGACTAGGTGAGTATTCCCAGAATGGAAAAGTGCGTGCAGACTCTGAATTAGCAGTTAGAGCTTTGGAAGCACTTGCCAACAAATAGTGAGATCTGTTATCAAAGCAGTATCCATGTCACGTGGATCTGTTCAGGAAATAAGCCGCGAAACCCTTCTTCTCGCTTATGTCTGGCTCAGTTTTTAACTCCTGATGAAACATGCAAGAAACCAGGGGTCAGATTTATGAGATCTGTTAGCTGGAACGTCATTGAATGCCTTCATGATTAATCCATGTATTTCACTCTTTTTAAACAAAGCAATTTACCAGAAATGTGTGCGCTCCTGGCTTACGGTAGTCCCCTTATAGGGGAGATTCAGTGTGAGATATATAAACATTTGGATCATTTAGTTTAAAAAATTTATGTGATATCAACTGACCAAAATTCAAACGTGGATTTGTTTTGTCATGTTTGGGTCTCGTATCAGGAGGCCTTACGCATCTCTGTCGCTAAAGAAAACACAGCACACTTTGAACATGATCCCAAGTGCTGTTATGCAGGAAATGTTTCTTTTGACATAGAAGCGTGTCTCACTGCCTTCAACCATGCCGAACACTTTCATTTTGCAGTCACTCTGATTAAACAAGACCCATAACAAAGCATTTATGAACGTCTCTGTCTCTCATGTGGCAATCTGTGAACTATTTATCTTGTTAATGGGAACAGCAAACTGTTTTTTGTCAGAGAAAATAAAATACATACCCTACATGCTTGACTTTTCAGTTGTGTAACATCTTTCCCAAGGCACCAAAGAGGCAAAGGCTTGAATTTGAAGATGTGTATTACATTTGCTCTAAAATGGCACCAAGATATGAAAATAATAAGCCCTTCAGCAATGGACTAACCTTTAAAGGGAAAAAAACACTCATTTTATGGTCACAGAGTATTCCGTGCTTAAGGCTAGACAGTCCATCACACCTTGAACCCATGGACAGGAATTTGGAGTACTTTACCTTTCATAAGGAGCTGCATTTGATGTAAGCGCTTGTCGTGTTACTGTGCAGACCAAGGTGACGTGACTGGAATACTGGTGCGGGCGTTACTGTTTTGCCTTGCCGTCCAATCACAGGCAGCTTGAGGGCTGGTTTACGGCTCGGCTGCTGTGTGAACAGCATAGTAAATACCCATCCATTGACAGGAAAGGGTATGTATGAATACAGAGAGTCAATCGCGTGGAATTTGGAGCCTCTGCGTTCTCTGAATAAAGTGCGCTGTGATGTTAGAGATAAATAAGCTGCAGCAGATATCATTTTGACATCACTGTTTGCGCGTGTTTGATTGCTAAAATATCATAGGAAAGGGCAGCAAGAGCATGAATTGGTTTTCAAGGAAGCTCTCCAGCAGAATATAAATGCTTATCTGAGACAGAAATAGAGCAGATTGGGATGATCAGCCACCAAAGGAAATGTCTGGTTGTGGTGGGATATATGGGCTCAGAACACGGAGACAAATTTTAATTCAGCCTTACTTACCTGACCCATCTTGACTTTGTCTGAGGGCAGCCAAAACGGCATCAAATATGATAATGATTACTAGAGAGGACGTTAAGACGAGAAGACCTTTCGGATTAAAGACTTCTGACTTCACAGCAAACATCCTCAAAAAATGTCAAGGATATTAGAATGGGGTCATTCAATGGAAACCATTTTACTGATTCTAATGGACAGTCTCAATTTAATCTGCATTTAAAAACCCTTGCCTTTTGGGTAGTGTACCTCTTGTGAGAAATCGTTGACTACTATGCTGTCCAGCTGACAGACTTCGAGGGGATACATCATTGGACTGAAAGAAGCAGGTTGGTAATTGTGGTAAGTTGTCTGCCATGTCGGCTCTTCTGCCCGAGCAGTTAGGAGGTGTTGGGAGCAGTGGTATTGTGAGGGCACACACACACACATGCCAACCAGGCTCTGGTCTGCCCAGACAGATAACCAGTAGAGATGATAGTTTAATCCACTAACAACTGAGCAACATGTTCAGGGGCTCCTTGCCTTTCATGGTAGGGCTTCCAAACAGCATTTTTTCAGCAGAATATCTGCAACACTTCCTTGACCTGCCCGGTTTCCAGATTTATTGCCATTGAGCATTTACAGGACCAGTTCAGACGCTAGCTTAAGCAGCTTATGAGGGGGGCAGGATCTATGTACCCAGCTGAAACATCTTTGTGCAAATGTGCCACAGGACACCACAGAGAACCTGTTAATCTCCAATGCCCAGCCATTTTTGTTCGCCTTTTAGTTTAGAGGCAGCCAAACTGGGTAACTAGAGCCTCCAATTATTTGTACTGTTTTCCCCATAAATGCTTTCATTTGTAATATTGTAATCACTTACAAATAACATCATTACATTCACACACACATATATATGTTTCTTTTGATTACAACAACTCCTTCTTGGTGAGTTTGTGCCTATTTCCTGGCACGGACTCCAACTATGTGGACTATGTACATTCTCCCCGATTCTGCGTGGGCTTCCTCCAGGTGCTCTGGTTTCCTCCCACATTCCAAATACATGTGTTTGGTTCCTTAAGCGTAGCAGTGTGAGTACGTGCATGAAAGTGTGTGATAGTGCACGTGCCCTGTGATTGACTGCTGCCCTTTCTAGCGCTGGTTCTCGCCATGAGCCCAGTACTGCCGTTAGACCTTGGCTCTGAATTGGATTATGCTGATCTGAAAATGAATTCCAATGTGCAGTTTCACTGCATGTTACATGTTCCCGTTAACAAATAATACAACTAAGTTACCTGCTTGAAACAAAACTCCCAAAAAGGACATTCTGGCTTCCTATATTCCTGTCCAACAAAACAAGGGAAAACAGATGCAGACCGAAAACAACAATTAAAGAAACAAAGAAGAAGCAAACCTACAAAAGCAAATTAGATGTCTTCCCCCTATGTGCGGTTATCATCTTGTCCAACACTTTAAATAATCACAAACTGTAAGCATGTGTGTCAAATGTTATCATGGGATCTAAGCAAATTCTTCACATAAATCAGGCGCTTTACTGGAGTTTATTTACAAAAATTGCTGAGTAATGCTGCTGTTAAATCGACACATGAATATTCTTACTGCCTCCATGTCTGGACCCGTAATGGACACGTAATTTGGCAGTAGTGACCATCAGAACGTGACTCCTAGCGCACAGGACTTCCAAGTCGCTGCATCCTTCCCTTGAGAACAAGTTTAGAGGACAATAGTGAGACTGCGTGACCTAAATTTAGACATCTGCATGTGACAAAGGATGTCTTTGGAGGAGGTTGTACCCTTTTTATGTACATATGTATGCATATCCGATTCTGTTTTTGCAACGTGAGAATTTCCAGAAAGGAAAACTGAGAAGGTGGCTTTAAATAAAGTGTCCTTGTTTAGGCCGAGCTATGACAGCAGTAAGAAGAATAACACGCCCAGGATAGTTCTTGGGTAAGTCAAAGGCATTTTAGATTTACTTTAAATAGAAGACATTTATAGGTAGTTTTGGCACATTTAGTGCCTTGTTAAAAAGGTAAATGCCCTATTAAGTGTAAAATAGTGTGACTCTGCTCTTAATGTCCACACTAATCACTATACACAGGTTATCCAGCATGGTTATACCCTGCTCATTTTAATTAGGGTATATTTCCATTTTGAAAGATCCCCTAAATGTTGTTAGCAGTCTAGTTAAGCAGTATAGTTATCGTAGTTTGTCTTATACAGTTGTTTATAATTTATGTAGTGACCAGTGAAGAAATAAAATAAACATGCATCCTAATATCATTAGGATATAAATAATTCAGTGAATCGCTTCAGGCTTGGAAACTGTTCAGTAAACCTTTCAATCTTCTGCTATGTGCATGTGTGTAAACCTCCCGGAACCACTTATTATGCAGGTCACGTTAATGTTTCTCCTGCTGCGAGTGTGGAACATTAGACAGGTTGGTTATCTGTGTAGTAGACGTGTGCCCAGTCTGAACTTTGCTAATTAAATTTGAAATCAAAATGTTTTTACCTGTATCTACAGTGCTGTTGGTGAAGCATTTAGAGTTTTTAGTATTTCTGCATAAATATGACCTAAAATGTCAAGAGATGTGTCCACAAGTCCTAAAAGTGGATAAAGAGAACCCAGAAACTCAATGAAACTTTATATTTTTGGAAGGAAAAGGATCCAATATTACATATTTACGAGTGACAAAAATGTGAATCTCTAAGGTTAATAAAGTATGAGTGTCTGACCTGTTGTAATTAAAGAACATTGAAAGTCAAAGTCTATCAAAGTCTGAACAG
This sequence comes from Parotocinclus haroldoi, assembly GCA_034779995.1. Lineage (NCBI taxonomy): Eukaryota > Metazoa > Chordata > Actinopteri > Siluriformes > Loricariidae > Parotocinclus > Parotocinclus haroldoi. The sequence continues at coordinate 9,862 of JAUZST010008580.1, forward strand.
TACTGAACAGTAATGGTGTACATGGCAGGGCTGTAAAGCCACTCTGCTCTCTGAACAGAACATCGTACAGTTCGCTATAGATCTCATGGTCAAACAAGCAGACTATTGGAAAATGTTTTGTGGGTATATAAAACCTTGAGAAGCATAATGTTTGGAGACAGAAATGCAGAAAAAATGCATTCAAATATTATAACCCTCTCATCTGTGAAATATGATGGTGGGAGTATCATGGTTTGGGCCTGTTTTGCTCCACGACAGCTTTCAGTCATTGAAGGAACAATCAATTCTGAATTACAAAAGCAAACGCTACAGTAAAAATGTCAGGATCTGTGCGGGATATAAGTCACTCTACCAAGTGTTCGTTAAAGAAGAATAAAGTAAAAGTTTTGGAATAACCAAGTCAACGTCCTGAGTTTAATATAATAAAATGTTGTTGTTTGCAGTTTGTGTGAGGAAATCCAGCAACATGCCAGAGTTAAAGCAGTTTTGTATGGAACTGGCCTAAAAGTCATCTAAGACAGTGTGCAAAACGGATCACTGGAGATCCGTGTGCAACAGTCACTGGAATTTTTTTACTTACAGTTAATGCTGAACCAGATACAGAAACTAAAGAATCGCATACTTTTGCTACTCACAGATATAATAACATCTGATAATTTCCCACAGTAAAAAAATAAGTAGCATTTTTTTCTCATGTCTCATTTGCAATTGGGCTCTCTTTATCTACCTTTAGGAATGTGCATTATGTTTTAGGTCATATTTATGCAAAAATAGGGACAATTCTAGGGGATTCACACATTATTAAGCACAAGTGTATATTGTAACATATCTGAGGTATCATTTCAGTATCTAGTTAATGTACAGGCATATTGTATTGTGTTCTCTCTTTTTTCTCTTTTTCTCTCTCATATTGCAGTGTTTTCTCCCAATATTTGGCATTCAAACACATAATCACTCGAACATTTCGGATTTCAAACATGGGCACCCTTAATATAGTATAGTATAGTAGAGAAGAACAGTAGTATAATGTAGTATATCAGTCTATGGGTGTGATTTCAGCTGTCCCAGTGATAAAACATACCTAAACAGTGCAAGGCCCAGTGGCTATAAAGTTTCACTTCATATTAATTTATTTCAGATTTTTATGTCGCTTATTTAACTTTGTGTCTATTGTTTTTTATTATTTCATTACATTTCTATGCTTTATACATGCTTCTGATTATACAAACATAGACGTAAAAAACAGCCATTTCGGGGTTGGAAATTAATTATTCCTCTTTCCATTACATCTTATAGGGAACTTTGATTCTAATTTCGAACAAAGCGTTCAAATGACCCACTGGAAGTTTGAATGCAGCTATTATTTGCATAAAGTACAGTCATAGCAAAACATTTTATTCCTAAGTGTACATTATTTTTGACAAATTACTCTGTGTTTCAGTACTGGTTTGATTTATTTTGTTTGTTACTTAACATTACGGACGGTATGACATATCAGTTGCCACTGAAGGAAAAGGATAGGTTCGTCATAGAGTTTATTACAGTTGAGGAATAAATTCACTTGGACACTTTTGGTACTGGACCAGAAGGCCCAGGGTTCTAATCTCACCTCTGCCACAGCAAGGTCCTTAATCCACAATTGCTTGGATTGTAAGACTGTACTGTAAATGTAACTGAATTGTAAATCTCTCTGGATAAGGACGTCTGCTAAATAACATAAATGTAAATTTGTAATGTAAGTACAGAAGGAAAAAATTACCAAATGTGGGCCATACACAAAATGCAACAATTGAATACAAGCTGAATAGAAGCATAAGTCCCAAAACTTTGATGGTCTACGATGCAGATCAGAAGCAGAATAAATATTCTGGATAAGACATTTGAAATGAATAAATAGATCAAAACAATGGTTCCTAATACAACATAATTTCGATGGAGGCAATACTCCTCTTATCTCAACTTCAGTACATCCATAGCAGGGTGAGGTTTCCTGCTCAGGGTGTCAGTTTTTTCCTTAGCCTTATCAAACAAGTGTAATTAGCGCTTGCAGAGTTGGTTCACACCCTCAGAGAAATTCTGCAGGCAAAACCTGGATGTGCAGCCACCCAAAGAGAAAGCTGGTCTGAGATCAGTCAACAGAATCAGTTTACACAAGTGGAAGTGCTAGATGTGCTTTTCCAGAATGTCCTAGTGTTGATGGATGGCAGTTTGCTCCACAGGGACCAGCTGTGGGTGTTGGCAGCTTTTCACATCATTGTTCTCCGTGTTGCGGTTTCTCCTGTAGGAAGCCCCCGCCATGCTTTTCCCAGCGCTCTCTTTCAGGATACGAACCCCACAACCTCATCCCCCTCCCACCCATCTCCTATATCCATTCCATGACCCCTCCCCACCTTACACGGGACTTCCTATGTAACAGCCGAAACTTGGGCAATGCTCAGAGTGTTATTCTGCTTACTCTTGCAAATTGCAAGACATTTGCAGACACACCTTTAGTCAGAATGGTATCATTTGTTAGCACTGCTGTTTTGTTTCCATGTACAACCAAGGAGTCATTGTAGTTACGGCTTGACAAGTTAACAAGCTACTTCTTCATTTTTATTGTTTGTTATCAGGCTGTTAAATATGCCTAAGGTTTGACTGGGCAGTTACATAAAGTATATCATGGTGCCCCTAAGGAAAGGAGTGAATCAGTCAGTCAGTCTGTTTACTCTTAAACAAACACCAGTTGGGAAAACCACTGGCAATTCTTTAGTTAAAATCTGACATTCTGCACCATTTTAAGTGCAGGTGTAAATAATGACTTGTAGGATAGTGATTAAATAAGTGAAATTGATAATATTCAATGATGAGCCTAGTAAACTGCACATATTTGGATTTTCCAGACTCGTGAGGGAAAAGAAAAAAAGAGAGCAGGAGAAAAAATGTTCCAAAACAGTTAGCTGACTTTACTGGGAATTTCTGACAGGAAAGTATTGGCAGGGTACAAATTGGAATTTCGTGCTCCTTGACAAGATAATTCCCAAGGCAATTTTTATGCCTTTTACAAAGATAGCCTTTCTAATTATCCTGTCCTACCTCTTTTTGTTGACACCTCGAGGTATTGATTTAATTTCATTGAGTTTGCTTTTTCTTACGAAATTGTGTTCCAGTACCAGCTCCAGCCCACACACCAAGATTTTCTTCCGTTCCAGTCCCACACCAAGATGCTTCACTGCTTCGGATATTCTTCCATGACTTTCCACATTTCTGTTACCCAAACCACAAAGAGCAGTACCCTCTGTCTCTCCTCCAGTTAACTAAGCATGCCATTTATTTTTTCATAAGCTTCTGTTTTCAACTATTACTATACACTTACTAATTAGGTAATGCAGTTTAATTACTACATATAACATATAAGCACTTAAAGGACGTTGGGTCTCTTCTTGAGTCTTGGTCTTTTTTGCCACTAGGCTTGCTCAATTAGCAATGATAGACGATAATTATATAATTGTAAAGCTACTTTGAGACAGTGTTCCATTCTAAAAAATAAATCTGACTTTGACTCATAGGTGACTAGTAGTAAGTGAAGGACTCTTGCTAGTCTTTTAGAGTCCATTCCTGATTCATGCCCAGTCAGGACATCGAGAGGTCTTGCAAAAACACTTCTAAGTACAGGGCAATGTATGACGTCCACAAACAGGGAACAAGAGAGTGCAGAACCAGGCTGTTCAGAGATAAGACAGGAAAATGGTAAAAGCTGGAAATTGCTGCATGTCACGAGATTTTTCTGTTGAGGTTGCCCACTCCTGCAGTCATAATAGATTAACATCACTTAAATTTTCTGCTCTGTTAGGTATACACATGTGACACATACACCATCTGATTATAATATTCTTCAAATATTAATATGATCGGATTAATAATGCCTCTAATCATCTGCAACAAATAAGACAGTCTAAATTTGGATGGACTATTATGTTGATGTGCTATGTATTATCATATTTATCTTTACATTAATATCACAGGCAAGGTGTGGTTATTTCAAGTAAATACAACAGGCCCATGCCAGCATTTGAAATCACATTATTATCCTCCCAGAAATGTAAACACCTGAAACCCTTCTGAAAAGTCATTTAGTACATGTGTGTAGTGCTATTAATCTATGTCTTCTTTTGTTTGAACACTCTTTAGTTACATGTTTTGTTGCTGATCATTGTCACACCCAGGGACTGCTCACGTGACCACACCCAGCCTGCATCACCGACCTACTGATTGTACACAATTCTCTATCAGTGCTCATCACCACCGCCTACTTAAGCCTCCATTCACCAGTCACTCTCCGCTAAGCTTCTTGGTTCCCATGTTTCCATGTTTGTATGCTATTTCCTACCGTTGCCGACTTTTGCCTGTTTTTCCGACTCCGCCTTCGCTCTCGCCCTGTTTAGTCCATACGCTTCATCTGTGTTTCGACCCTGGACTGGTTTCTGGTTTTTGAGTTTTGTCTGTCGTCTGAAATAATAAACGCCTGTTTCCCGCACGCCGCGTTTGGGTCTGCTCTGTATTCCACTCGGCGCTACAACTTCATAGTGTGGGAAAGGTTACATACGAGTAGTTGAAGCCAAGTGATTAATCAGAAACTTGTTGATATGGTCTATGTACACAACTATAATCAATGACTAAAAATGTCTAACATCTTTGAAAAAGAGTATCATAACTAGGGCATAAAATTTCACAATGCTTCAAAATTCCTACCATACTATACCTCTTATGCCAATAAGTAAGTTAATTACTGCTGTCAAGGCTCTAAGACTTATACATACAACGTGTCTCTAAGACCCATACACGCCCACCAAAGCCTTTATGTGTTAAAATGTGTGTTTGAAGGTGTGTTAGCAGACTGTGATAACCTGATGGTTAATTGGACTCAGAAGGAAGCAGTGCCCTTTACCCACAATTGTTTGAATTGTAAGTTTGTATCATCAGTTGTAAATTACTCTGGATAAGGGTGCTGACTGACTTAAATGACTTAAATGTTAAAAACACGAAAATATTCAGTAAACAGAAATGAGTAGTGATCCGATTCAGGTTTGTTTTTTTATTGTTTGTTTTAAAAAAAATTATTTGTCTTTAATTGAGCATAAATACAAAACAGTCCATAAAGGACTGATAATATCACCAGACAGCCAGTAATGGATTTTTCCTGGCTTGCATGATAACCAGTGCTTTCCATGTAAAGGAGCACTGCTGGCACTAAGTACACATTCTAATCCATTTATTTTCTTTTATGTTAAAAACACTATATTTGATTCCACTTCAAGATATTTTTGAGTCAGCGATTAGCATTTTGTTATCCACATGATTCAATTGTCTAGTTTATCAGGATATCTTGGAATTCAACATTTGCATGATGGTGATAGGAAATGCATAAGAATAGCTTCTTAAATGCATACTAATGGAAAAGGGTTTACAAAGTGAATTACAGAATGTAGAAAAAGTCTGATCAGCTTTAATAGTCCAAGTGATAGGAAGAGGAAGTATTTATGCATAGGAAGCAAAAATATAGTTACATTACTGTGCAAAAGTCGTAGGTCACCAATAGTTTTAGCAATGGTGTAATTAGGTCAAGTCTGATTTATTAATATAGAACTTTTTTCCAATGGAACATTGTCTTAAAACAGATTTACAATATTATATTTGTTCTATATATTATATTTATTATATTATATCTTAAAAGGCCAATCCCAAATTAAGAAGACCTATGGCGAACTTGGCAAAGAAAAACTCCCTAAAGGTTGTAAGGCAAAAACCTTGGAAGGACCACAACTCAAAAAGGACCCCATACTCCTTGGGTGGCCAAGATCTTAACTGAAATAGTTTATTTGTAGACATAGAATTAAGTAAATAAACAGCTTAATAAGATAATTTAAAATATATATTTTATAGCAAATATTTTAGTCACTTTAGGATATTTAGTTTTCAGCGGGAAGGAACATTTACACGTCAGCTCGAAGAGAAAAGAGAAAATGTAGTTACTTATTCATTATGTGCACAGAATGTAGTAACATCAGTGATGCCATGTGCAGCATGAAACTCCAGCATCATTAACAATAGAAGCATAGCTAGAATAAAGAGAACCAAAAGGTAACACAGCAATGCGGGATCAAGTGAGATAGTCAGATAGGATTTAAACCAAGAAAATGCCAGTCCATTAGTGTTTTGAAGCCTATTCAGTAAGATATCATGATTTATAGTGTCAAATGCTGCATTTAAATCTAATAGAACAAGAAAAGAAACATACATTATCTGATGATATTAATACCTCTTTAAGTACGCTTATTAATGCTGTTTTAGTACTAGGATGGCGTCTAAATCCTGATTGAAATAAACACCGTTGCAACAGTATAACCCCAAGTTGGAGCGTTGTGTAAAACATGAATAAAATCAGAATACGATGATTTGCAAATCATTTTCAATGCATATTCAATTAAATTCACTACAAAGACAAGATATTTCATGTTCAAATGGATAAACGTTATTGTTTTTTGCAAATATTCACTCATTTGGAATTTGATGCCTGTGTTACAGGGATCGGAAGGATCCCTAAAGGATAGTAAGTGGAACCTAAATGCGATATTTACAAGCTGACAACCGACTGGCTATTAAATGGGTGTTTATTAAAGCCTGACGAGGGTTGAGACGCTTCGGCCACTGGATGTAGGCCAGGCTCTTTTGGTTGGTCCACTAAATAGGGCTGTTCGGTACCCTCCAGCCAGTGTCTCCACTTTTCCAGCGCCAGTTTTACTGCCAGCAGTTCTCGGTTCCCCACATCGTAGTTAAGTTCTGCGGGAGAGAGGTGTCGGGAAAAGAATGGGTGTAGTTTCTGATCGGGAGCTGCTCACTGGGACAGTATGGTCCCCACACCTGAATCCGACGCATCTACCTCCATGATGAACTGTCACTTGGGATCTGATTGAACAAGGACTGGGGTCAAGGTAAACAATTTCTTGATGCGGAGGTTTTGTCGGCCTCTGGTGTCCAGTAGAAGGGCCGCTTGGTAGAGGTTCACTGGGTAAGGGGTGTCTACACCCTGCTGTAGTTCCGAATGAACCGAAAGTAAAAGTTTGCAAACCCCAGGAAACGCTGTAGGTCCTTTTGCCCCGGTGGTCCGCTTTTATCTTGCCCCTTTTGAATGACAATTCCCAGAAAGTTGATCGTCGGAACATGGAATTCGCACTTCTCAGCCTTGACGATCAGCTGGTTCTCAAGTAAACGAGTCAGGTCTTGGCTGACGTGCTCTTCCTTCGTCCGGGAGAACAACAGGATGTCATGGAGGCATACAAAGACACAGCGGTTAAGAAAGTCCCTGAACACATCGTTGACCAGGGCTTGGAACACGGCTGGGGTCATTGGTAAGGTCAAAAGGCATGACCCTGTACTCGAAGTGGCCTAGCGGGGTGTTGCAGTCTCCCTCCCTTACCTGGATCAGGTGATAAGCATTCCGTAGGTCGACCTTGGAGAAGATGGTGGCTCATTGCAATAGGTCAAAGGCCGGGGAGATGAGTGGGAGCGGGTACTGGTGATGGCGTTAAGGCCTCAGTAGTCAATACACTGTCTCAGAGAACTGTGCCTCAAAGAAAAATCCTTCTCCCAGTGGAGACGAGGATTGACGGATGAGGCCCACCACCTGGGACTCCGTGATGTACTCCTCCATGGCGCTCCTCTTGTTGTGGGGGAGTTGATGGAGCTGGCTGGTAGGTAGTGGAGACCCCGGAAGTAATTCTATTGCGCAGGTGTATGGTCGATGCGGGGGCAGGTTCCTGGCTTATTGAATACCTTGTGGAGCTTGTGGTAGGTTGGGGGCACTCTGGATATGTCCGGTGGTCCTCCAGGCTGAGAAGCACGGTTGATGGTCCTGGAATCCGAGTGGCTGAGATGAGACATCTCTGGTGGCAGTAACTGCTCCATCCAGAGATCTCCCCTTGCCTCCAGTTGATAGTGGGGTTGTGATGTTGTAGCCAGGGCTAACCGAGGATCAGTGGTGTCTTGGGAGAGTGGATCACCACAAAGGAGGTTGGTTCCAGGCAAGGAGGGGGGTAATCGGGGGTGTCCAGTGTGTGATCTGGGCTAGGAGCTTGCCATCCAGAAGATATCCAGTGATTCCAGCTTGATGCCAAGCTGGGCCGCTAAGTCTTGATCCATGAGATTCTCCTCCACGCCAGAGTCAACTAGAGCGTCCATGGCTTGGGTAGCCCCAGGCAGGTACAGCATGGCCTGAAGCATGATGACTAGGTTTGTCTGAGGTGGGGAGATAAGGGATAGTGCTCGCCAGGACTCCCATCTCATTAATGAGCCAGGTCTTTTGGGTTCCATAGACAGTAGGTAATGGGATGTCCTCGCTTCCCACGTCCTCCACTAATACACCTCCTACGTTCCTCCAAAGGTAGTTGGGCCCGCGCCAGCTGCATGGGTTCTTTCTCCTTCGTTGTGCTAGATACTGGTGCGCGGTTGTCGTAAAGATGGCTAGACTGGTACATGGAAATGTAACCGCCTGCCAGATCTACCAGAGCATTGAGATAAGGGCGATCGTCACAGGCCGCTAGTTCATCCTTTCCCTTCAGGAACACATTGCGCCAGCCGGAATCCGCAGCCAACGACTAGAACTCCATGGCATAATCTAAAACCATCCCTGAGGAAGGCTGATGAGGAAACTCTACTCTGCTTCACCTGCTAGGGTGATTAAACACTGCACTGCACTGACAGGCGAAGTTGGCATATGAGAGATTCTCAAAGCCATCCTGGTAGAGTAAGGCCTCAGCCCACGTTAAGGCTTGGTCTAGAAGGAGGCAGATAAAGTAAAAGATGTGGCTTGCATTGGTAGAAAAGGACGAGGGATGCTCCTTGAACACCAGCCCACACTGTAACAACCCCCCCTCCCCCCCCCCCCGAAACCTGCCTAGGTCACCATTCGTAGGGGGTGGGGTGCGTAATGGGCGGCTGCAAACTGGCATATACTTTCCCAGTGGTGGAGGATAGCAGTCGGGTCATTCAGAGGGGTGGGGGTTCCCTGGCATCACCGGGGACCGAATTTTGTATTATAATTTGAATTATTATTATTATATGTTTTTTTCTACTACTAATTGAAATTTTATTAATAATTTGTTATTTATTTTAAACTAATTCCTATAATTTAATATAAATTTAGTATTTGTCTAATTAACATCTAGGCCGCCCATGGAGGATGGGTCCCCTGTGGAGTCTTGGTTCCTCCCAAGGTTTCTTCCCACCATTTTGGGGAGTTTTTCCTTGCCACTGTCGCCCTGGGCTGGCTCAACTTGGGATTGGCCTTTTAGATGATTGTATTACTGTAAATCTGCTTTGAGACAATGCTACATTGTAAAAAGCGCTTATATAAATAAAATTGAAAATTTAAGGTGTCTGGCTCCTGGCTGGTGTGGTAGTGTTGTTGCTTTGAGAAAGATTAGAAATCAAATTTGTAAATTGTGTGAAGAGTCTATCCACCTGACGATTGAGTAAACGTTTATATTTGAGTAGTGTGTTCAATAATTTTTTTGTGCTGAGCTAACCAAACCTGCTGTCGATCCAGGATCATCTTGACCGGCAGCGGGTTGGCAGCTTGTGGATCCACGAGCTCCATATGACCAGTTTGTTCTGTTATGGGGATTGGAAGGATCCCTAAAGGATAGTACAGTGGAACCTCGGTTAGCGAACGCCTTCGATAGCAAACAATTCGGATAACGACTTTTGCAAAAAAATTGCCCCTGATAGCAAACAAAATTTTGGATAGCGTACAGCTACGTCACCTACACGTGACCAGCATCTCAGACCAAGCATCATTTGTGCTCGAGACACAGTTACTGTAGGAGCCATTTATGTTTTGATGCATTTATGATCACTCACCACGTGGGGCACTGAAAGGTTTAAAGGTGACTCTAAGGTACCAGGTAAGGAAGGAAGTCAACAGTATTTTGACTGTATCCTGTTTTTGTGCTTTATTTTAATAATATGGCCCTCAATCATGTTCTCATGTAGGGCGATTAACCTTTCAAGCAGTAATTCCAACCCACACTTCCATCCATTCACGGCACAGTCTAAACGATAAGTTTTCTTATGTTTACTAAAGTGTTTATTATGTTTAAATGCTTTCTTTATTGTTTTTATGTTTATTTAACTCCATTTGTACTATATAATAACTGTAATACTATATAATAACTATAATAATCTCATTAAAAAAAAAAAAACCTATATAGCCTGTAACTTTCATATATTAGTGAGTCAACAGGAACTGGGAACCAATTTCTATTATTATTCTATTATTTCTATTATTATTTCTATTTCCTTTATTTCCTATGGGGAAAATTGTTTTGGACAGTGAACATTTCTGATAGCAACCAACTTATCGGAACGGATTGTGGTTGTTAACTGAGGTTCCACTGTAAATGGAAACCAAATGCAATATTTACAAGCTGGCAACCAACTGGTTATAAAGGGGTGTTTATTAAAGATTCACAGCGTAACAAAACCAAACCAGGAGAAAAGTGGCGTCGAGAGGCGATTGGGTCCAAGAAGCCAGTGGTGCGGCGAGAGCATGGATAATAATCCAAACCATGAGATGGAGGCAGTGATGGTGTTTGTGTGTCTTCCACAGGAATAGTTTCAGCTTCAGCAGGCGGTAATATCCAGAGCTGTGGGGAGAAAGACACCAGAGAGTAGGTTTGCAACACAGTGGGAAAAATGGCGTGAAAACCTGAACAAAACAATAATAATATGCTCGGGGTAAGCGGTAGTAGTTACTAACTAAAGGCTAAAGGCTTAAAGCTAGCGGCTAACGGCTAAGGCTGATCCGGAGCTTTATGAAGTGTTGATGATGAGGTGAAATCCAGAACCGGTGTGCAGAATGAGCAAGGGGTGGTGATGTACTCTGCCGGTCCAATGGATTGCTATGGAAGCAAAATACAAAACACACCTCGCTGCCCATAGACAGCAAAACAATACTACGTGAAATGACGAGAAGGGGGAGAAGCGGAGCGAACCCAGGCAATCCTTAACAGCCTGCAACACATTCCAAAAGAGTTGGGCAAGAAAAGTCTGGAAAAGTCTGAGGAATGCTCAAAAAACACCTGTTTGGAACATTGCACTAGTGAGTATCATGATTGGGTAAAAAGGAAGCACCCCTAAAGGCTCAGTCATTCACAAGCAAGAATGGTGCGTGGGCCACCACTTTGTGAACAAATGCATGAGCAACTTTTCTCATTATGCAATTGCAAGGAATTTAGGGATTCTATCATTTACGGTCCATAATATCATCAGAAGACTCAGAGAATCTGGAGAAATCAACACCCAGAAACGCTGTCAGCTTCTGTGGGACCAAGCTCATCTCAGACAGTCTGATTTCAGATTGCGTTTGGAAATTATGGACATCGTGTCCTCCGGGCCAAAGAGGAAAAGGACTGTCCAGATTGTTATCCGTTTAAAAGTCAGCATCTCTGATTCTATGGGGTGTGTTAGTGCCCATGACATGGGTAACTTGTACATCTGTGAAGGTACCATTAATGCTAAAAGATACATGCATCATGTTAGGATTCGCTCCCGCTCCACTTCTCCACATCCCACATGGTCATTTTCACTTCTTGGCCTTTTTTTTTTCATTTCCTCAGTGTGGCGTGTGGCTGTTTGTGTATGCTTTTTGCCGCGATCTATTGGACCAGGTTCAGAGGTTACCACGCCCTGTCATCGTCCACACCTGGACCAGATAACCACTCATCACCACTTCGCTATAAAACGCTGGCTTACACATTCTATTTTCACCAGATCTTTCCATCATCTTACACAGTACCTGGCAGCTAAGTATAGTTTAGCTCATAGCTCCATAGTCCATAGCATCTTTATTCTTGTACTTTCCGCTCTTTGCTGTAATATTGTGTTTAATACTTAATGTCATACTGTGCATTTTTCCTGTGTGTCTACACCTTCAGTTTCCTGGATCCCTGCACTTTTCGGCTGCAGCCTGAATTCCTCCTTCCTACCATTTCCCAAGCTACACACACGCTGTTGCTGCATTAATTTCTCCTTGCACCCTTGCTTCTCACAGATACTTTAGGATTCAACATTCACTCCACTTTATGCACCACTACTGTTTGTTTGACTCATTTCAGCACATTTCATTGTGTCTTTTTTAATAAATACTTTCGTTTATATACTAGTCTGTGTCCTTTGTGAGATTCTGTATTTTGGGTTCCGACAACTCGCCTCTGGAGACCCCTAGGGCCCCATAAAACATCAAGCAAAAATGGGAAAGAATTGAACCTACAAAGCTTCAACAATTACTGTCCTTAGTTCCTAAACGCTTATTAAGTGTTATTAAAAGGAAAGGTGACGTAAGACAGTGGTAAACATGTCCCCCATAAACACCCTCCATAAAACTACATTTTAATTACTTTACCAAATTTGTAGGAATTGGATCTAGTAAGATGAGTTGATCTGTCAAAGTCAAATTTATTAATATAGCACTTTTTACTGTGGTGCATTGTCTCGAAGCAGCTTTACAATATTATATGACCTTAAAAGGACAATACCACATTGAGCAAGCCTAGGGTGACAGTGGAAAGGAAAAACTCCTTGAATGAAGATGGAATAAACCTTGGGAGGACTAAGACTCAAAAAAGGACCCATCCTCCATGGTTGGCTGTTAAGATGTTAACTGAAATAGTTAAACAATAATAATAACCATATTATACAAATTATAAAATAAAAATCAGCAAGGACAGTTCAGTATTAGTAACTGGGGTAAAATATGTTAGACCTGAATTGCAGATGATTAAACAGACACTATCCTAATAAAATTATGAAAACAGACATTTTGGGTGCATTCAGGTTTAGGACAGACAGGCAGGTAAAAGACACACTTCTGATAACTTTAGATCTGGGTGATGGTGCATGGCTATCAGCAGACATTAGGGTGAGCCTAATTGTTGGCTGCCAGACCCCAGTTCTGGATAGCCAGCCCCTAACAAATCCTGCCTAGACTATGGGCAATATTGCAGGAGATGAGAGCAGCACCTTCCTGAGTGGGTTGTACACTGTCCCATCCCAAAAGGCCAGGTTGACCCTCAAAAGTTGTCCAGATGTCTATAAAGCCCATGGGGTTTTAGAGCACCACTTGGACAGCCAGCAGTTCAGCGACCATAACCTGCTGTAGGCTTGGAATGGGGTCTATTGCATCAAACGTTGCCTTTGCAACTCTAACCACCTCTATAAAATTAGCCTTAGTAACCTCTGACTGGCAAAGGCTTATATTGTTAGCCCCTACATGAATAACTATCCTATAGAATCTACGGCTGTGAAGCTTGCTAAGGCTCCCTATTATGTCTGGCACTGCGGCTCCCAGGATACATGTAACCCTAGCTGCTGGTGTCCCAAAAAAGGCAGCTAATTTCAGGTGTCGCAAAATAGGCTGCTCTTTCAACAGGCTGCTCAGTGGGTGTTTTACTGAGGACGGTAAACCTTTTGGACACGTGAATGGATAATGAGTGGTACTCTGGTGGGCTAGCCTTACGACTACGTCACCGAACCATCACCCACTTGCCCTGCTGTGAGGTCACTAACTAAGCCTATGGAATCCAGATTTGCTAAGCTAGAATCTGAGCTAGCCTTCTCTAATGCCTCTATACTACAATATTCTCCGTCAGACTAGCTACTACAGAAGAATGACAGAAGAAGAATAGCTAAACACGCCACACTAGGCACAGGGTGTAGGTGTAGAAACCATGTTACTGCGCCCTCAGGTGAGGTTGTGGGTTGCTGATTGACTTGAGAACAGGTGATACAGCCAATAGTACAGTAGACTTCTTGCCGTGGGTCCTTATATGCTGCAGCTGATGTTCAGTTTCAATGGAAAGTCACAGTAACCTGGAGGATGAGCACTCAAGTTTCAGATCTTCACGTGTCGCTACTGGGTCCTTAAATGAGGCTTTAAACCCTCTGTTACTTGGAATATATAATGTAAAATTTAATCTATTTAGTATGTTTCTTTGCAAAAGCACAAGTGCTATAAATACAATTTTGCTCATGCATTACCTAACCCTCTGTCACTGTGCTTAGCTGTGACTCTTTTTGCTCTTTTACACCTGTCTGACCAGTTAATGGTACAAGTAATGTGTACTTGTAACAATGTCATCTCCTTTCATTTCTTCATGCTTGGCTTGTACTAACTAAATTGCTTTGTATAAAAGTGACTGCCAATTTTATCCATGAGCTATTTAGATGACACACTAAGTAACAAGTTCGATATTACTGCTGACACTATTAAACTGTAGAATTTATTATAGCCTTACCTTTAATGTAGCTTTTCAATCTCCATTACAGAACTGAATGAAACTTGGTCTTGGTACTGTGTGTATTGTCCTTAATACAATACAATATCATTTTGGGGGTAGCAGGAAGGAAATGATGTAGCAAGCCATATAGAGATTGACTGACAAATTATTTTAAATTAATGCATATACTCATGTTTATTATGTTGCCATTTCATCAAATATTACACATAACTAAATGCAATTAAAATAAATAAGCTTATAGGACTTTATTTTACCCCCTAGTTGTGTCAGACACAAACTCTGCCCAAAAGAGACCTGAGACTCAAGAACCCACCCATCTTGATACTAGTGAGGTAATCTGATAAAATACACACAAGGAATAGAAATGTTTCCCCACCTTTCTGATTGATCCAGACATTACTGCTATTGAGCTATAAATTAATTATATAGATATTTAAAATTGTAATATTGTTAGCATATCATAGAGCTATATAGCTGTATATGATTGTTTGTGAGAATGCTGTGTAGATTAACAACATTTTTAATTGAGCTTATTTAACATCACATTATCATCAATGGCTAGTCATGACAAGAGAAAGCTTAATTTCACAGAGGCTGTCATTACGGACTACAATTAGTAATTTTACACAAAATTTCAGTATTGTGAAAAGTACTTTCAGTAGGGATGTAAAATTTGCAGCCATGTCCAAATAACATCACGTTTCAAAAATGCCACATGCAGCCTGTTTTTGTGAGTGTGCTTGACATACTAATTTTGCACACTTATATATGCAGATTTTACAATACACATTGTAGAATTTATTTTACAACCACAAATCAGAAAAACGTGAGAAGGAAAAAACCTGACAGTATGGACAAAGGATATTTAATGTATTTGCAGAATCTACTTTAAAAACTTAAAAACACTACTACCTTTTAATCAGTATGACAGAGAGATATCAGCTGTATTGTCCTCATTAACCTTTTCTCCTGAGGTAACGAGATCATCACTGAAATGATGTTAGCAGGCTATTTTGTAGGGCTGAAATGCAGTGGCTGAAATGCAGGGAAGTACTTTTTAATTTATTGCAATTTAAAGGATCACTCTTTGCAATCTGGAGATAATACAAATTGCTACCATAAAAACGGATGCAGCAAATTTGGTGAAAAACTAAAGTTGTTCTATTCTCAAAACTTTTGCCCATGACTGTGCTTTCTGCAATCATGCTGCATCCATAGAACTGGAAATGGCCGATGCCAGGGGCACTGACACAACCCCATACCATTACTGAACTTGGCTTTTGGACTTGTTGCTGATAATAGACTGCATGGTCCTTTTTTTGTTTGGTTTGAAGCGCACAGCCTGCGCACATATACACTGTTCATACAAATATTATGGGACATTACAAAATGAAATATCCCTCAATTTTTGTGACCAGTATATTTATGTAGTACTACAGGTCAAAGATCTTAGTGTCTTAGGTCAAAGTCAATTTATTTATATAGCGCTTTTTTCAATGGTGCATTGTTTCAAAGCAGCTTTACAATATTATATTATCTTAATAGCCCATTCCCAAATTGAGCAAGCCTAGGGCGACAGTGGAAAGGAAAAACTCCCTGAATACAGAAGAAACTTTGGGAGGACCAAGACTCAAAAAGGGACTCGTTTATCCTTGGGTGGCCTAGATGTTAACTGAAATAATTAACTTCTAGTAATAGTAAAATTAGGTAAATAATACAATTTAAATAAAAAACTAAAATTTCAATTAGTAATAAAATTTTAATTAATAAACAAAATAGATTTAAGATAATGAGTCCATAGCAGTAAGTTATTGGATGCATATTGTCTCCTAATAACTAATTGTTGGAGAAAGTTACTGTACTCTGGTCTGGCCCAGGCATGGTTCTGTAGACTGATGCTGAGGTGCTGATTGTGCTGGAACTGGTACCGGAACAACTCAAAGACAAAAGAGAAAATATGGTTACTTATTGATTAGGAGCAGAGTCTATCATCATGCTGATGACATATGCAGCATGAAACTCCGGCAGCACTAACTATAGCAGCATAGTTAGAAGGTGAAGAACCAGAAGTTAACACAGCCAAAAGGCAAGAGCCAACCTGAGCCATGTATCCCAGTCTAAATCTAACCAAAAGCCTGCGTAAATAAGAAGGTTTTTGCCTAGACTTACACATTTGGAGTGTCAGAATCTCAAACTAACGTGGGGAGTTTATTCCATAGCTGGGGGGTGGGGGCAAGTATGAGAAAGCTTTCTTTCCTGATGTGACTTATTTAATTATAGGAACTGACAGAAGTTCTGCACCCTGTGGCCTCATTTTCAGATTTGGGGGTCGCCTGTGCAGACTGTTTTTATAGTGAGAGGAGTAACCATGAAAACCAGAGAACTATGGGTGACAAACAAGCAACTGTGAAGCTGAGAAAATGGAAAATAAATCAGATATATTGCACAAATATTGGCCATAGCCAGTTCAACCATTTATAATGTCCTAGGCAAGAAAGTCACAACTGGAGTACTAAGTAGCAGATGTTGAACAGATAGACCAAGGAAAACCATAGCAACTGATGACAGAAACATTGTGCATACTATAAAGAAATACCCTAAAACAACTGTCGGTGACATCAGCAACAACCTCCAGAGGGTAGGAGTGAAGGTATCACAAATACTTTTTGCAGAAGATTTAACGAACGAAGTACAGAGGCTTCACAATAAGATGCCAATCACTAAATAGCAAGACGAATTTGCTAAGAAGTCAAGACAAGCCTCAGAAATTCTGGGACAAAGATTTGTGAACTGATGAGACAAAGATTAATCTTTAACAATGTGATGGAAAGTCTGTAGCTTGGAGAAGAAAGGATCTGCTCATAATATTACCCTAAACACACCAAAAGTACAAAAAACTGGTGGAAAGTAAAAGATTTTGGACTGGGTTGGTCAATCTCCACACTTAAACCCTACAGAGCATGCATTTCTACCTGCTAAAGGGGAGGCTGATTGAAGTAACCCCCCAAAACAAACACTAACTGAAAGAGGCTGTGGTGAAAGCCTGGAAAAACATTACGAAAGAAGAATGCAAATTTTTAGAAATGCCATTGAGTCACAGTTTTGATGCAATTCTTGCAAGCAAAGGATCTGCAACAAAATATTAAGTCTTATTCAGTTTAATCAATTTTAAGGTTACCTGTTTCAATACTTTTTTCTCACAAGAACAATGGGTGGGTTCAGACAAAATGTGCTGTCTTATAAACTGTATATCAGATCCAGATGTTAATTCATGGAAATAAAAGCTGAAATGTTGATCTTTTGTCTCATATTTTTTACAAATTTTTATAGACAATTTAATGTCAAACTCAAATGTTTTCAGTCTACAGCAAAAATTAAAGGATTGGCCTCACTGTTCAAATATATTTGAAGGGGAGTGTATCTATGTTTATCATAATTTAATAGCCATTATTCCATTTTAAAGAATAGCAGGGTTATAACATATGACAGTAACATGAAGTTACAGCATATTAAACTAATTCTTAACAGTTATGGGGTATCACAAGCTTGTTAGAATATGACATACTGCTTTATTGCATGTGTTTGAGTAATGTCAAATTAAGTAAGTCCATGGAATTATTGAATCATTGTGCAGTTGTAGTGTATTAAACTATTAGTATTGGTATGCACTGTTTAATGGCCATCTGATTAACACCATTTTACTTCAACAGCTGAGGTCTTATATAAAATGATTATAGGAAATCTGTCTTTTAAAATCAAACAAAAAGTACACTACCGGTAATTTACCAGCTTGCTCATTAGCTCATATTTGGACTAGATTTGGACCTACCAACAAGCTTGGTTGATGTGTTTAGAGACTTTTTGGTGCAAGTAAGTAGTGGTTCCTCTACTTTGTAACAAGCAGTAAATAGCTCTTGTAAGTGTGTGCCCTATAATATGCAGTACTCCTTTGCCCCCATTCTTACATTTACATTTACTCTCTGAGTCTTTGTTTCATCTGGCTGATCTTCTGTCTATAACAGTTTAGGCTTTCTTTAGGTTTATCTCTGATGTATTTGCAAAATTGTTTGTATGCAGTTTTCTTGTGAAAATGCCCTATTTATTTACTTTCCACTAGCTTAAAAAGACTATGTGACTACAGGAATGCCAGTTATGTCTGATCAACATCTATTTTGGTCAATGTCCTGCATCACAGAACCTAATGTGAAAGTTATATGGCTAAAACAAGGTATTATATAGTTAGAAAGTACCACAATTCAGTCATCACTCGGATCTGTACAGTGCATGTTGGAAATTATGTCCTTCATTTGTTAGAGTCTCTGGTTTACTTTGATGATATATGGCATGATAACCTGCATGAACAAGATGTCAACAGTTTTCAGAACCAGGCTGCTCCACACCACAAGGATAACCTGAAAACACCAGAGCTGATTTATTAGATTTATTTAAAATATGTCATACAGAGAAGCCAGGTTTCAAAGTCAAATTGATAAAAATGCAATTGTAATATGAGGTTGGATCCCTTCAATGCATTACCAATAAAATCTTTCACCTGACCACCATACCTGAGTAAAATGATCAAAGGTTTGAGGACACCACTTTTAATTATTGTTATTTGTTATCTCAGCCACACTCACTGCTAACAGGTTCGTAATATGATGTGAATATGAATTTCCATAATAAAACAGTGGCAACAACATGGGCTACACTGAAACCTTAGTGACTCTCAGTATAGCAACAAGTCACGTCAACGACTTTCTGCCATGCTTTCTGAAAAAGTCCACAAAGGAATGGTTTTCCAACTTTGATGGACAATTTGGCAGACACTGAGCTTTAATTTCAACTTCCTCAAACATTAGAATGGCATCTGTGAGTCGGCACTTATTGTTTAACGTCAGTGTCTGACCTCAAAGTAATGTTCCAGATTCAACAGGAATTCTCAGGAGAGTAAGGGTTGCTGTCGTAGCAAAGGGGAGAGAAACTTTTGGGGTGTAGTTTTTAGGTTAGATTTTTGTCTATATAGTATATATTAAAAGCTATTGTCAAACTACTAGTTGCTGCTGTTATTAATCATATTTTGATGTACTTTTTTCTAATTTCTACATCTTTTTTATGTAACTGTTTGGTTTCTTTACTTTTTGATTATGTATTTTAGTAGTACATAATATGGTACTAAAAGTAATTTAAAGGCATTGCAGTGATTAGTGTTCTGGTTGGTACTATATGCATTGCAGAAATAGAAAACAAATGAATATAATATACTAATAACTGTAGTACTTTTACATATGAATGTGATGTAATATTCCGATGGCTGTTGTGTTGCGTTGGTTAGTCAGTGCTGACCTTGTGGAATAGTAATGCTGATGCGCTGTAGTCAGAGTCTAATGGCAGATCAGTAATGGTAGAGGTAGTGTTATGTTATTATGTGATGGTCGTGATGAGGTATGTTTTCATGTCTAGTAGTATCTTCCCACCGGATGGTGATTCAATGGTAATTATGCGCTATTTAACTTTGATAGTTGGGATTTTGTTGGCAAGTTGTGAAATTGTTCTGCCAACCAGTGGTGGGTGTTTTTCTACCAGTCACTGCAGAGGTAATGGTATTTTATTTGTCACTGTAGTGACAATCGGTTGTGAATGTATGTAACCTTTTCATCATGGCTGTGATGGTATTACATATCAGACTGATGGTTAATAGTGGTCCTGTTGTAGCTCTGTGTTGATAATTTGGTGTGGCAGCGGCATTCAATGTGGTACACTGTGATAAAAGGTCTATAGTAATTGGATGTGTATATGGCTGGTGTGTCTGGTACAATGGACTAAGTGTAAGAATCTCTCTGTCTCTCTCTCTCCCTCTCTCTCTCTCACTCCCTCCCCCTTCCTCTCTCTCCCTCTCTCAGTGGTGGTAATATTGATACGCCCCCTAATCGGTGTAACGGGGGCTCAGTGTTCCTGCGGATGACCACGGACCTACGAAGGACTCGTTTCAGTTACATGGACCACTCACTCGACTCATGTCAGTGTGTTCCGAGCAGAACAGACTCATTTTACATCTCCGATATGCCAAGGAGTTTAAAGGTAAGCAAGAAATGTTATTGCAAGAACGTGACTAAAATTTTACGTCAACTATATAATTTATGTACAGTAGCATAAATGCAAGCAACGTACTGTTATAAGATGCTTTTTTTTTCTTATTCGTGTGCTGTATTTACCTGCAGTCTACAACGTCAAGTTTACCAACTGCAGATGAAATAGGCTTTATGTGAACAAATCGATTCGTTTTGCATGTGAAAGTCCGAAAGACACGTGTTACTTGTGACAGCTATAGATTTTGACGTCGTTGCTGGTGCTCGTGACTTGTATGAGAGTACACTGCGCTCCGCTTAGTTTTTCCTCATCACAAAAGCACGCGCTTTTTTGCCTTCAATTAAACCAAGCAAAATTTTACGCTGTGAAAACAAGACTGTATTTAAGGCATCGTTTCTTGTTGTTCATCTTTAAAAAATTGTAAACCAATATTCACTATTGTAATAAGAGCTCCAAAAACGCCCCCGAGCCTATATGGAGACAATTCCGCATCTTCCCTAAAGATTATACGGAGAAAAAAGGTTGCCGTTTGTTTATTGTAGAACACAGACAAGAAGACATGTATGTTGCGGATGTATGTTTTATATCCTATTAATTTGGAAATATTTAATTTACGAGAATAATGGGTATGCTGTACGGAAATCATGCAACGCCGTGGTCTTAACGTTAATTATTACCTACGAGCTGGACTCAAAGAACGTCAAATATTAGTATGTCCGAGTATCAGTGTCAGTTTATATACACTGCTCCCAAAAATGAGAGCATATTTAATTATGGGAGATTTCATTTTGCACAATCCTCAAGTATCCCCTACCTTTGTAAGCAATATACTATTAAATTCTACCTGTTAGATATAGCCTTCTTTCTCAATAATAGAAGTTGTACAATTTCTGAAAATAATCAAAATGTTGGCTTTCCTGCATTATTGTATAGCAGAATGCGCCAAGACCCCATGAATCTTTAATAGGCCTATTACAACCTATTCCAGACTGTTTTACATAGCTTTGATCCTCATTCATTCATTTTCATATCCTCTTAATTCAATTTGTTTATGCTAGTTATTCTGTTTAGTGTAAATAGGCACAGTTATACATTTACCCATAAAGACCACCTTTCCAGATAGTATGATCCATATAAATTCTATTCCAAAATAAGCTATTACAGGATAAGCTATTTAACTCATTCAATCAATTATATTAAATTAATAATGACTAATAAATAACATGTGTGAACATGACATGCTGCTACCATTTTTAGTGGCACCTTTTCCAAACGGATCAGTCAACACTGATATAACAATTTCAGCCAGTATAAACTCAGTATTAGAGATCTACTTTGTGTGGCTTATTAGAACATATATATTGGTGCTTGGACGTTGGTGAAGCCTTTGGAAATCTCTATTTTTCTGCATAAAGAGGACATTAAAAAAGTTCATAAAAGATTAACAAAAAACAATATAACACGAAAGCGTAACCATATTCTGTAGCAATAACTTCTGTTTGCAGTTAGTTTTGATTTTGATTTTAGCTAATTCTTTTTTACAGAACAGCTTCAGCTCTGAGATGTTTGTGGATTTCCATGCATTAACTGCTGACTTTCTGTTTGATTGCAGAATTGTCTGTTCCAAAACATTAACTTATTTTATTCTTCATTAACAATTATATGGAAGAAAGGCACCCTGTCTTCTCTTTGAGCTATGATTCAGCTCACAGACAGATGTTATGTTTCTTTAGAATTTGCTGATGTGATTCATCAGTGACGATGACCAGTTTTAATAGTACTGTACATGCTAGAGCCCCTCCTTCTCATCACAAGATGCATTTTAATTTGAGAGTAGCAGCTTGGGGAATTCCTTGGTGTCCAATACCTGTTTCAATTACTTAAATGAGAATAATTCTGTGCAAACACGCCCCCGCAATAAATAAAAGCTACAAGTTGTTACTGTGCTAGAGACCTTTGCTTTGTAACTGTTTGCCTACCAGAAGATATTAAGCAAAGGACAAGGCTTTCTCAGGTCAATGACAGAGCACTGACAGTATGATTGCATAAAGAATCATTTGCAGTGTATGGGCTAATATTCTAGCACATATTTAGTTTCTAGTTTTAAATATTTATAACCTTAAAATATCTGCAATTTTGATGTAAATTGTACGTATACAACACCAATTTGTAGCTGGGACTTTATGGACAATAAAATAAAATAAATAAAGCAATATAAATGCAGTGTTTTTTTTAATTACTTTTATTTCAAAGTAGACAGTATAAGATCATTCTATTTCATGTTTTTTTTGGCTGGGTGGACTGGACTTTGTGGAATCTGCAGTATGTGGTTTTACATTGTCTTGTTAAAAAACCTTGGACATGTGGATATATTATGCATTGCATAAAGCGCTGCCCTTTACACACTTGAATTAATCTGACTTGTTTAAGGATGATATTCACTGTAGATGAGGAACTCTGTAAATCCCTTACATTCTTTCTTTGCAAAACATCATTTTTAAACATTTTACAAACTAAAGCTCTTCTGGCTATGTTTGATCTTTAAAGACTAAGCCTTTCATGGATGCTGCTTTTGTACCAAATCATGATTACAATCACTTGTTGACATCACCTGTATGAAATAACATCATTATTCAGTTTTTATTACATTCCTCCATGACTCACTACTAGCCATAAATTGCTCCATCCCAACTTTGTTCGGAATGTATTGTAGACATGAAATGCAGGAATAGATATTTATTAACAAATGAAATTAAGCTGGCCAGACAAAACATGAAATATGTAATGCTCTCTGCATTGAAATAAACTAATTGTAAAAACACTTTTATGATATGCATTTTCCATACTGTCTCAACGTTTGTGTGATTTGGGGTTATACTGAACCAAGTAAGTAAACCCGAACACGGGGCACAGAATTAGACAGGTATGAGGTAATATACCCAATACATGACCATCTGCTATGAGGGTTAGTTGACATGCATAAATGCACTAGCAGTAGCATAGCATTTCTATTGAGCCTCACAAAATAAACCTATCAGCTTAAACTGTTGACAGACATGGTTAGAATGTTAATGCTATACCTTGAGTACATTTACAAAAGCACAAAAATCAATAAGGTTTTACGTCTCCAAGACAGGGATGGTATTTGTTTGGGAGCAGGCAAGGATAGAATGGATATGTGGTTTTGATGATTCACTTACCTTGATCTTTCCTCTCTATCTAGATGAAGTGTCACATTTCACGGATGCCAGGCAACTGATTGATTAGCATTATGGATCTTTGGATATTTCCGTCTTCACTTCCAAACTTGTCAGAGCCTCTTATGTATGAAAGCTTCATGCTTGGCAATAACTCGGATGATGGCCTGAGGAATGCAACCGATCACAGCTTCACAAGAACCAGCACAGTGGTTATCACTTTTATCTACTTTGTGGTGTGTGCCATAGGTCTCAGTGGAAATGCACTGGTCATTTATGTTATCTTGCGCTATGCCAAAATGAAGACAGTCACCAACATCTACATCCTTAACTTGGCAGTGGCAGATGTGCTTTTCATGATGAGCCTGCCCTTTATTGCCATCCATCAAGCCTTAGTTCATTGGCCCTTTGGTGCAGCATTGTGCCGTCTGGTCATGACTGTGGACTCTCTCAATCAATTCACCAGCATCTTCTGTTTGATGGTGATGAGCATTGACCGGTACTTGGCTGTGGTGCATCCCATAAAGTCCACCAAATGGAGGAAGCCCAAAGTGGCCAAGGCAATCAACCTGGCAGTGTGGGGAATCTCCTTGTTGGTTAACTTGCCCATTGTCATCTACAGTGGCCTCATCATCAAGCCAGATGGTTGCTTCTGCACTATCGTGTGGCCTGAGCCACAGGAAACCTACTACACAGCCTTCATGTTCTACACCTTCTTTTTGGGCTTCTTTCTCCCTCTGATGGTCATATGCCTGTGTTACCTACTCATTATCATCAAAGTGAAATCTTCAGGAATACGTGTGGGCTCCTCCAAAAGGAAGCGCTCAGAGAGAAAGGTGACACGTATGGTGTCCATAGTGGTGGCTGTGTTTGTCTTCTGCTGGCTTCCATTTTATGTCTTCAATGTAACAGCTGTGACTGGTAATATCAGTACCACACCAATTTTAAGGAGCACCTTTGCATTTGTGGTGGTGCTAGGATATGCCAACAGCTGTGCCAACCCCATACTTTATGCCTTCTTGTCAGAAAACTTCAAGAAGAGCTTCCAGAATGTCCTGTGCCTAAAAAAGGTAGGTGGCCTGGATGAAATTGAGCGTAGCGACAGCAGACAAGACAAAACAAGAATGATGAATGACCCCACTGAAACTCAGAGCACACTACTCAATGGAGACCTGCAGACCAGTATCTGAGAGAGCAGCAAAGTAATTCTAAACCTTAAATATTCTGTCATAAATACATAGTAGGAAACAGATGGGGAAGGCTGTTCCTAGAAAAACTGGCATGGGTCTGAAGGCTGCAGATGCTCAAGGAATATTTAAATGGGATTCTAAGTGAACGGGTCAGTTTCAGCATTTTGCAAACGGAAAATGCATGACTCACCTTTGTCAACCTTTTTGACAGTTCATAAGTATTATAAGTTCACAAGTATTATTTTAAATTGTTCAAGAATTTTGTTGCTAATCTCTAAAATGCTGATCATATTGTTTGATTATTATATTATGGTTACCAGACTTTTCTAATTGTAATAGACGTTTACCTTATTGTTTTGATGAAGCCACTGCAAATAAAAGCATGTGCTGACCAATTGAAGGTCATGCTGACTGCAGGCACTCATATGTCCATGCCAAATACGGGCTCTGAGTTGCATTGAGCTGACGAACTAGCCAAGGAAATGTTTTTTTATCACTTTGGCAAGTACTTAAACAAACACTATTAACAATGAGGCACTCAACTATTCATTTTAACAGAATAATCTGTTTTACCTCGATTGTAAACAGCAGTAGAAGTACTGTTTGTCATAGGGAGAGCTTTCCGATTATTATTCTATGTACGGCCTCTGGTGATCAGGCTTTATAACACTGGAAAATTATAAAATGATGTGTCTACAGATTGTAACTCTATCTCAGAGCATTTTATGGTTTCCTGTAAATAATATTTGCAAGACCTCTGCAAAGTATATACACTCCCCTCCAAAAGTATTGGAACAGTGAGGCCAATCATTTTACTTTTGCTGTAGTCTGAAAGCATTTGGGTTTTACATTAAGAGACAAATATGAGACCAAAAATCAACATTTCAGATTTTATTTCAAGTATTTACATCTGGATCTGATACACAGTTAAGAACACATCACCATTTGTCTGCCAGACAATTTTCTTGTGCGAAAAAGTATTGGAACAAACAAAATTATAATAGATTACACTGAATAAGAATTTATATTTAGTTTAGCATTAGGTCTGTGACCTCCATAAACGTTTGCATTCTCCTTTTGTGAAGTTTTTCCAGTCTTTCACTGCAGCCTCTTTTAGTTGTGTTTGTTCTTGGTGGTTACTCCATTCAGTCACCTCTTTAGCAGGTAAAATTCATGCTCTGTAGAGCTTAAGTTTTGAGATTGACTAAGCCAGGACAAAACCTTCTACCTCCTGCCTCTGATTAACTCCTTTGTACTTTTACCGGTGTGTTTAGGGTCATTATCTTGCTGCATAGTGAAGAATCCCCCAATCAGTTTGGTTGCATCTTTCTTTAATTTGACAGACAAAATGTTTTAGTAGAATTATGAGCTCATTGTACTGCTGCCATCATGTGTGACATCAGAAATGAAGATGAATGAGTCCATCCCAGAAGATGCCATGCAAGCCCACATTGTGACATTACATCCATTGTGTTTCATAGATGAGCTTGAATGTTTGGGATTAGCAGCAGATCTTTTCTTTCTCCAAACTTAAGACTCAAATTCCAGCCTGGTCTTCATATTGTTCTTGTTAATTAGTGGTTAACATCTCCTGGTGAAGCCCCTGTACTGTTCATGAAGTCTTGTGCGAACAGATTGTGATACCTTCACTCCTGCCCTCTGGAGGTTGTTGCTGATGTCACAGCAGTTGTTTTAGGGTCTAACTTTATAGCAGGCACAATGTTTCTCCCATCAACTGCTGTTGTTTTCCTTGGTCTATCTGTTCGACATCTGTCACTTAGCATATCAGTGGTAACTTTTTTCTCTGAGACATTCCAAATGGTTGAACTGGCTATTGCCAGTATTTGTGTAATGGCTATGATTGAATTTCCCATTTCTCTCAGCTTCAAAGTTACTTGTTTCTCACCCATACACAGCTCTGTGGTTTAACTCTAAACACACAGTCTGCACAGGAAAAACCTGAATCTGAGCATAGATATTCAGCGTTATTTATTGTCTGAATAAACAATGTAACAATACACACTTGGGCAACCAACCTTCCTCACAGTCACATTTTCCAATAGGGTTCAGACAAAACGTTGCTACCTTATGACTTGTGAATCAGATCTAGTTGTAAAGACCTAGAACTAAGAGCTGAAATGTTGATCTTTTGTCTCATATTTGTCTTTTAATGTCAAACCTAAATGTTTTCAGTCTACAGCAATAAAATGATTGGCCTCACTGTTCCAGTGCTTTTGGAGGGGAGTGTAATTTAAATAAAATGTCCCTCTGTTATATTATTGTAGCTTGCTGCTTTACCAGTAGCCAAACTGCTGCTAGACTGTACAGATTTATACTGGTAGGCTACTGCCATGCTCTTGATGCCCTTAATTAGGTTAATGCCGTTAGCTGTTAAGTACATAACAAATGTGAGTCTCAAAAAATAAAACTGATTTTTCCCAACTATACTGGTTATGCCCAGCACTAACAGACTAAACTGATTTACTCTCAGTGCATTTGGCATGGTTGTGTTTATTAAATATCTTTTGCCATGGTTGTATCTCATATTTTATATCTGAAAACTAAAAATATATAATGTAGTAGCAATTATAAGTAATACCATTTTCAAACATTGCAAATATTATTATTATTATTATTATTATTATTATTATTATTATTATTATTATTATTATTATTGTGGTCAAAATAGGACCTCACATTTTCCATTAGCCAAGATACATGCATGTGTTCTGATCTGCCATTGGGCAGCTAACAAGGTTGTGCCAGGAGAAGTCTTTATGGAAATTGAGAAGGGCTAGAACATGAACCCCTTGGGCAGTCATGTTCCTTAATCAATCACAGCCTCATTTACTTTTCTTATACGTATAATTAATTATGTGCTGTAGTGGTGTGTTAATAATGAATAGCCGGTTATTGGTGTGATCACATTTTTCTGCTTCATCTGGCTGCTTGGTGTGCCTTTTCTCATGTTTGGACAATGTGACCATGTGAGTGGGTGAAGGTGCTCTATTTTAAATAGCGCCTACCCCTAGTGTTTTGCACTGGGTTAAGTGTAAAATATGTTCCCTTAGTCCCTGTGCTCTGTCTTTCTCAGTCAAATGTCAGTTGTCTGTTGTAACAGCTGTGGAAATAGCAGCAAAAGTACTGCCACTTGTAGATGTTTACAAATGATTTATAAGTAAAGCTGCATGAAATACAGTACTGCAGTGTTTAAGCAGATACTTTTGGGAAAATCAGTAGTTACTTAAAGCTTAATTAAAATCACAGTTATCATGATGATAAATGGCATGCTAGTTAACATGTTCAAGACGAGCAGAAGCCTCCTAGCCATCTGTTACTGCAAGTGCTGGTAATGTACAAGGTTTTCATAATCAATGCAAAGTTACAGTACAACACATTGCATTTTGGAGCAGCATCACTATGTTGGGTTATAGAGATTACCAATCGGCAACTCGCTTGCAGCCCAAGGTACGTGCTCTGTACTTTAGACCTATGATCACTAAACATTAATGCATGTGTGTGGCTGTGAGACGCTGTATTGTATCTGTTGATAGAAAGGGTAAAAGTCTCTACTGTGACTCAAACAATGTTTGTTAACCCATAATCAAAAACAGCGATGGTTATGATCAGTGCTCATTGCCTTGTACATATTTAGTATGAAAAAATACCTTCACAAATTGGGAAGCTGCCACAAAATGTTATGATAGTGCTCTCTGTGGTTTCTGTACTGTATGACAGATTCTATTTTGTGTTAGCAGTTCTGGTTCTGATTTACTAACATCATAAATAAACCTTACAATATTGCCTACGCAATATTGCCTAATTGTGCCTAAATTAAAACACATACTACACAGCCTTTGTTATGTTGAGACATGCCAAAAAAGAGTGTATTCTTTCATATCTTTTTAGATTAGCTGATTTAAACACACACACACACACACACACACACACACACACACACACACACACACACACACACACACACACACACA
>JAUZST010008581.1:0-13485 GCA_034779995.1 Parotocinclus haroldoi
TGTATATAAACAGTGGGGAAAAGTAGGCATTTAATAGACATTTAATAATCGTAGATACACTTCAACTGTGAGAGACAGAATCTAAAAAAATCCAGGATATCACACTGTATGACTTTTAAATAGGTAATTTGAATTTAATTGCATAAAATAAGTATTTGATTACCTACAAACCGGCAAAAATTCTGGCTCTCACAGAATACAGGGCAGCTAAGACCGCGATCTCAAAGATGTCTGTTAGTAACATACTACGCTGTCATGGATTAAAATCATGCAGGGCACGCAAGGTCCCCCTGCGCACGCCAGCTAATGTCCAAGCCTGTCTGAAATTCACCAGTGACCACCTAGATGATCCAGAGGAGGCATGGGAGAAGGTCATGTGGTCAGATGAGACCAAAATAGAGCTTTTTAGTCCACTCCACTGTTTGGAGGAAGAAGGATGAGAACACCATTCCAACTGTGAACATAATACTTTGTGAGTGCTTATTCTGCAAAGGGGACAGAACGACTGCATCGTATTGAAGGGAGGATGGATGGGGTGATGTATCGTGAGATTCTGGCCAGCAATCTCGTTCCCACTCTAAATGCATTAAAGATTGGTTGTGACTGGGTCTTTCAGCATGACAGTGGATCCGTAAGAAGCACTTCAAGGTCCTGGAGTGACCTAGCCATTCTCCACACCTGAACCCAATAGAAAATCTTTGGAGGGAGATGAAACTCAGTTTGTTGCCCAGTGAGAGCAGCAAAACCTAAAAGATGTGAAGAAGATCTGTATGGAGGAGTGCCTCAAAATCCCTGCCTCAATCCGTGCAAACTTGGACAAGAACTACAGGAAACGTCTAACTTCTGCATTATGTACTGTATTAAATATTAAGTCCTGTTTTTCTGTTATATGAAATTAATTATTTAAAATCATACAATGTTATTTTCTGTATTTTTTTAAGATTCTGTCGCTCGCAGTTGAAGAAGTGGACCTTCGACCTAAAATTACAGACCTCTTCATTCTCTCACTGTACATTTAAAGATTAATCCTAATCAGTGTCACAGCTCATATAACGATGAGGTACACAAGACAGGTACACACCATAAACAAAGCAGCAGTACATGACTGGCCATTACACACTCTTACATCTGATATTAAAGTAACGGACTTTAACAATAAATAGTCATTTTAAACAAATTCATTACAAGTCCTTTTTTAATTACATAGTAGTATTGCTATTAG
The DNA here is from genome assembly GCA_034779995.1 of Parotocinclus haroldoi. Classification (NCBI taxonomy): domain Eukaryota; kingdom Metazoa; phylum Chordata; class Actinopteri; order Siluriformes; family Loricariidae; genus Parotocinclus; species Parotocinclus haroldoi. The sequence goes on from JAUZST010008581.1 coordinate 1,223, forward strand.
TGTTTATATTAGTAGTTATTAATACTAAACTTAGTAATTTAATGATTAATAATTAATGGTTATTTCTAAATATATATAATATATATATATATATATATATATATATATTTTTTTTTTTTAAATACATTTTGTAATTGCATTTTGTTGAAGATATCTTGATTTGTTCAGATGTCCAAATCTGTGCATGTAAATTTGCACTGAACTTGAAATTGTGTTTCTAGTTTGTCAGGTTATTAACATATAAATATATTAACAAACCACAATATTAATAGGTAATATCGCCCAGCCCTACAGCAGTCATATTTGCATTTGGATCTTTGCTTATTCAAGCAAGCAGCAGCTGCTGCACTCATGGTTGTGCTTTACATTATTAAAGGTATCTATTTGCTGAGATTTAGCTTTACCACACTAAGTTTCAGTAGCATTTTCATTAACAGACCCAACACTACAAATCAGTGTTTAAAACGCCAGCAGTGAATTCACATTCCACTAATGAGCACTTAAATAATGTAACCACATACAATTAACAATGTCTGAAAAGAAACAACTTGGTATAGGTATGCACCATTTAATGACCAATCTCCATTCCCTTTATTGACCTTAACAATTATAACAAATTATAATACGAAATAAATAGAATAGTATGTATCGTTCGCAAGCAGTTTGCTTGTGAAAATACGTTTCATATTTACATTACAGTAGCATAAATTGTGACTGTGACTATGGTAATGTCCGGTTAATGTCCATTTCAGACAACGAGCTGTTTCACAGAAGGTAAAATGGTCCTTAAACGGTGCATACCTGTATATCATAAAAGTAGTCATCCTCGCTTTGCATAAATATAAACCTAATTTTTGGTGTAGCAACAGCAACTCAGTTACAGGAGTGACTGATATGAGAATATAAACGGATTGTAGAGTATTATCAAAATGCCACAAATATTAAAATAAATCAGATCAAAATCTTGCAGCCTGGAAAGGCCTGAGCGTGTCATACTGCTGCAACCATCAATCACCATGTCCAACTGTCTACGTAAGAAATGGGCCAATATCTGCCGCTAACCCAACGCCACCTACAATCTGCATGTGAATTTACAAGTCTGAAAGTGAGTTGTGTGTTTGTGAGAGTGTGCACCATGGGATCAGCGTGCTAGTGTGGTGATGAGACTGGCACACATCTCAAAGAAGTCCATGGTGTGACTGCCCTGGCGTGAGGCCAGCACAGGTGTGCTGCCTGGCAAAGAGCCTGGCAGAGAGCTGCTGAGCTGTGGCAGCTCCATGGCAACGGGCGCTGAGTCTATGCTGAGGCGGGGTCGGTGGAGGCCAGCAGCCGAGCCTGAGCGCTGTGGTGTAGATGAGCCAGATTTCTGCTCGCTTATGTCATCTTAAGGAAACAGAGAGGTGATGAGATGAACATTTCTGTTCTTGTCGCATAATGAAGGAACACTTACCATCAATGCTCTTAAAGTCCAGTAAGTAGCTACGATTGTCCACCTGATAAAGCTGCAGGCTCATCTTTACAAAGTTTCCAGTTACCGGGTTCTTCCGACGCACCCTCAGATGATAGGGGTTCACCACCTGCAGAGGACGCCACAACATTTTGTACACTTTTTCAGATGTTCTTTGCGATTTTGTAATGTTATACAACTCACTCAGTTGACCACACGTGCGTCTTTGGAATGTAGGGGGAAACTGGAATAGCAAGAGGAAACCCATCAAGCCACAGCATAAACATCCCAACTCTACAAAGACAGTGCTGGAACAAAGCAAGGTCTCTGGAGCTGTAAGGCAAATGCAGCTCCACCCACTTTATGTTTAGGCAATGCTATTTTAGGTTTTTTATCTCACCAAGGCTCTGACCCCTCAGGGTATGAATTCCACAAGGTCTCTGAAGGTGTCCCGTTTTATCTGACACCAAGATTTTAGCAGCAGATACTTTTTACAAATTACTAGGTGACACCTCCATGAATTGGACTGGTTCATCCAGCACATCCCACAGATACATAACTGGATTGTAATCTTGGGAAATTAGAGGTAAATGCAACACCTTTTTAACTCAGCAGTGCAACAGGGTGCATTATACTCCTCAAAGAGTTCACGCTCATTAAGTAATACCATTTACATAAAGGGGTGTTTGGGTACAATTTTTTGATAAGTTGTATGTCAAAGTTACATTTCCGTAAATGTCAGGAGGAAATGCTGATATATGGCATCTTATAAACGTCTGATGAAGTTGGCACACCATTTCTGTAGTTTGTGTAGGGAGTATAGGACATAAAGTTGAAGAACTGATTGGTTGTGGAGATACTAGTGTAATACTGAGAGTAATTATGGTGTTCAATACAACCTACTCTGTTGTCATTGATTGTACGTGGAGGTCCCATCACAGGGCAACTATATAGTGCAATGGTGAAACTATTTCTGCGACATTTCATAGTTTCTTACGGTTTTAGTTGGAATAATTAACAGGTTTCTAGATGTCTGTCTGTACATAGCCTGGCTCTCACCTTCCAGTCATACTCGAGTTGTTTCATGGCACGGTACACCTCAGCCATGATGTCATAGGGCCTGCTCTGGCTGCGGATGCCAAGATGCCACTTGGCCTTTTTCACTGCGAGAGGTTTGGGCTTGGTAGTGTTGAGAGCATCCAGAGGACACCGAGCTTTGGGGCTATCTGCCAAAAGTGGTGGCATCCTCTCAGGATGTGGCTTGATGCTCTCGTCAATAAAGGAGCCAGCAGGTGGGCTGGAGGCCAGGTAGAACTCACTGGCCTGGTTCATGATACGCCTGTTGTCGATGATAAGGTGATAGGCAACAGCCAGTTGATCCTGCGGGTCACCACTGTACAGGCTGCCAAGCACTTCTGCCTCTGCGCACTCAAACTTCTCACACACATCTCGCACAGCCTCCTCGTCAACTGCTGCACTGTCATATGATGCATCTTCTGGGAAAAGATAGCTGGGCAGATCTTGCTTAAACCACTCATGTTCTCTACAGACAGGGAACAGAGGACAAAGAAAATGTTGTACCCATTCTCACATAGACAAATAATAAATAACCAAACATTAATGCAGCAGTGCACCCCAACAACTGATTAAAATAATGATAAGCTCCGGTCCAACCTGATGTCTTTGATTGTGGCTCTCTTCAGAGGGTCCACCTGGAGCATGAGCATCAGCAAGCTGGCCACAGGGCGATTCAGGTACTCGGGGATATAGAAAACACCACCACGGATCTTCTTGAAGAGAGTAGGGACATGCTCATCATCAAAGGGCAGAGTGCCACAGAGCAGAGCATACAGGATCACACCACAGCTCCAGATGTCCACCTCTGGCCCTGCATAAAGTCTTCCAGTCCACCATATCATTTCAAAGTTAAATGAGTATGAGTGCATGTCATAGTAAATCATGTCTATATCCATTAGAAGGAATGGACAGAACTCAAGACTACACTAGACCACCACAGCAGCATGCAGATGAATTGTGACTCAACATGACCCTAGCATCAACCAAGTTATGTCCTCCTGACCCATGGAACTCCTGACCCTGTTAAACACTGCTCTAACAGCTGATCTCCCAGGTTCATATCCTCTATGGCAAGATATGTACAACATGGTGAGTTTTGTCCATTTGTCAGATTGTATATTGAGGCCGCTGGGTGCAAGCATTTGGTCACATTGTTTAACTAGGTAGAAGTTCCTACATCATCTCTGTACCTGTAGGTAATCTCAGATTATGCAGGTTTTGGGTTGACTCTGGTCCTGGCTGCATACTTGATAGCCAACTCGTATATGATGCCAACTATATGATGAGAACAAAAACTCTCATCCACTTGTGATCAAGTATCAGTAAGGGCATCTGTGACAATTCTAAAAATAAACATGAAGTCATATAACATTTTAAGGAATGTGGTATGACAATGGTACCAATCTGGCATCTGAAAACCTTTTCTACCATGGCACATGCAGTTTAAATACCTCAGTTTGCTGTTACACATAATAGTGTAATTCTATTTCCACTTTTTATTTATTTTCCTCGTGAGTAGTATCTGTTACCCCTGACACATCACTGAATTAAGTAACGTGGTAGGAGCCTGTATGATTGTCTTATGCTCTGCTCAATCGATGTTGTATTTATAAAATAATTTATTACTATAATATAATTTATAGAATAGACGAATCTACATAGGTGACTGACTCTTGTGATTGTTTACTGTGCTGAGATGTGGTAACCTTTAAGAAAACTTAAGATAAAGGAAGCAATCGCAGATGTTCATTATTAACCAGGCAAACATGGCAAATCCGTAAACAATAATACAGGCTCCCTCCAACCAGTGTCGCCAGTCCTCCAGGGCTAGCTTGATGGCCAGAAGTTCCTGACCGCCCATGCTGCAGTTGTGTTATGAATTGGTAAGTTTATGTGACATAAAACTTCCACTGGATGGAGTTTATTTTTCTTGCCTGAGCGTTGGGACATGACCTCTCCCACTCCAGAATTTGAGGCATCGACCTCCATGACAAAGGGATTTTCTGGATCAGGGTGGGGGAGTATGCAGTGGTTTGGAGCTAGAGGAAGGCCTCACTTGGAATCGCTTGGTATCCACTTTTAGCAGATTTCGTGAGGGGCCTGGCCATGGTACTTCAGGAAAGGATTAACGTTAAAGGTAAAAGTTCAAATCCCAGAAATCACTGACATTGAGTGCATTCAGAGCCGGCATGCTGAACATTACAGATTTGATTCCATTCAGCCACAAAGGCAGTAGTGATGTTGAAAACTTGTGTTGGGGAGTAATTTCTGGTTTAGAATAATAATTAATCTTTAATGTGTTTTTAAATTATGTTGATTAAGGTCAAATCTGTGAAGGGCAGTCAACTTATTTCATACTACAGGAAGAGAAGTTACAAATGGAATTCACAGGCATTACAGACCCTAGTTAAGTCCTTGGTCCCATGTTCCATTTGAACACCCCTTTACAAACTAAACATGTTACACGGTCCGAAGTCGTAACCTCTTACCTTCCAGAAATAACTTCTGGGGCAGCATAGTTAGGAGATCCACAGCTTGTTCTTAGGAACTCCCCATCTGACATCATGTTTGACAGACCTAATACAAAACAAATATCAATATCAATATCAAACAGGTAAGGCTTCTGTCCCTAATGAGGCTTAAAATGTTTTAAAGCAATTCTACTTGATTGATAAAACATTGTAATTTATTTATTAAGGGAAATGAATAATATATTTCAAGCCACAAACTATTTATGGAATAATATGTCCAGAACATAATGACAATATTGGTCTACTCATTTCATATAAGTATATAATAAGTGCGTGGTTTGAGAATACTGTGGGATGGGATGTTTAATATCTTACCTGACCACTGCCATCTAGTGAGCAAAGTTATTTCCACAAGCTGCGCAAAAGTACACTTTCCTAGCATCAGTTTGTGTATGTTTGCACGTGCAGTTATCAGAGGGGGCAACAAGTCGTTGTGAGTAACAAGTAGGTCTCAAGTCTTGACACTTAATTCTCAAGTTAAGTCCTAAGTTAAGAGAGACTTGTCCCAAATCAATACAAGTAAATCCAGTGTCAACAGAAAAGACAACACAGTCAAGTCAAGTCCCAACTCCTGAATTTCAAGACTATTTGACTCGCCAGATTCCAAATGGGTTTCCTTTAATATGCTATACAAAACTCACCAAATTGTCATTATGTTCTGTCCAAATTGAACAGGTTAATAAATAAGTAATCATAGCCAGAAGTCATCATCATAGCTACCCAGACAATTTTTGGACAAGAGCAGAACAATACAAACAGTATGTTGGGAAAGAGTTCTAATCACTAGTCTTCCTAGTGTCAGTCAGTAAACCATATATACCCGAGGTACTAATGTAATACAGAAACAAATCAGTCTTTGCTATATTGCCAAGCAATAGATAAAGTGCTGCAGAAGACATGAAAACTGGCAATTGTTAAGCAACACTTTTCCTTACCGAAGTCAGCGATTTTAGCATTCATGTTTCCGTCCAGAAGTACATTCTCTGGTTTCAGGTCTCTATGTACTACCATGTGCCTGTGACAGTAATCCACTGCAGAGATGATCTGCTGGAACAAACGCCGGGCCTCAATGTCCTCCACCTGGTCAGAGAACAGAGAAGCTAAATATAAAGCTAGACTGAAGTCATTCATTAACTCATTAATTAAATTAATATTCATACCCACAGAGCAAGGTAGGAACCAGCCACATACATGAGCACCATGTATGCTCAGACTGGGATTCTTTAGAGACTATAATTAACTTATTGTATGTATTTGTAACATACCTGTCAGGTTTTGGATTTAAAAATAATAATAATAATAATAATAATAATAATAAAAATATAATAAAATAATACGCTTTGAGCCGTCCCACCAGGCCCAACCGAGTATCCCTTACATTTTGAGACAAGAAATCTAAAATAACCACCTGTAAACCACTTACAAACTACAATTAGATTATCAGAATCTGATAGGCCTACCTTTGTTGACACTAAAAGTTGATGTCCCATTTCTCTAGATATTTACATGCAGTCTTTACTTTTTTGGCAGGAATGCCCTCTCGCTCCTTGCATTCATCTATCTTTCCCTATTCCAGGTGTGTTCCCGCTGTCCGCACTAACTTCGGGAGAGCTGCAATTTGCAGCAGCCTGGGTGGAAGATCTCGCGAGGCTGGTGACATTTCAGTTTGGAGAGGCACAGGAATGTTTTTTTTAATTATAATATAATACAGGACATTTACGGGAAAATACTAATACGGTAGATTCTCAGCCAAAACGGGAGACTTGACAGGTATAATTTGTAATGTATGAAGAAACCCAAGCAGACATAGGGAGAACATGCAAACTTCACACAGGTAGCCCAGGCTTGGCACCGGATCAAGAATGTATTGAGTCGTGAGACAACAGCCCTAAGCTCTCTGCCACCATTCTAACCGAGAGAGAAATAAGTCAGTCTGAACATACTGCCATAATCAGTTTCAAACCAATTATGTTATCAGACCAAATGCTGTTCAAAGCAATTATGTTATAAGACTACAAAGACACCAGTTATTAATCAAAATACAGTTACTGTAAGAGGTTAAAGAAGTTTACAAGACCATTAAACTGGAAATTAGGGCTAGTGGCAGATTGGGAGAGGACTTTCAGTCTAAAACATACAATTTGCTTAAGCATCAATCATCCTAAATACTGCCTATTAAAACATTTAACAGCAGATGAGAATTTTATTCATAGAATTTACATCAGTTAGCAGATGCCCTTATCCAGAGCGACTTACAATTAATACAGTCCAAGTGATTGTGGGTTAAGGGCCAAGGAACCCAACTGTGGCAGAGGTGGGATATGAACCCTGGACCTTCTGGTCCATAGTCCCGTACCTTAAGCACTAGGCCACCACAGTCCCCACAATAGAATACACAAGAGAATGGTAGTATACAGTAGAATACAGTAAAATACATATTCTACCTCCACAGAAATGTGAGATTGCTGTTCACGCTTTAGTTCGGCATTAAATACAATCATCTCACAGCAGCGAATTAGAACGCTAAACCTGCTGGTCTTAACATCTCTGGTTCCTTCTAGGCTTTCGCACTAGGAGTCCTCACTCAGAGGACTCACTCAACACCACCTCTAGCACCAATACATGGCATACCTCAGTGTTTTGTGCTCAGTCCCTTGCTATTCATGTCGCTAAATCAGGATTGTGCTAAAATCGTAGTTCAAATCACATCATCAAGTTTGCCTCTTTGTAAATAGCATTATATATGTATTTCAGGTGCTGGTTGTATATAGTTTGTTGTATTCTTCATGAAAGATGTTGTTGGTAGTAGCGTAGTTAAAGCATAATGTAAAACTCTTACCCTTCCATGTTTACAGATATAGTCAAAGAGCTCTCCTCCAGACACATATTCCATCACCATGAAAAAGTCTGTAGGTGTACTTATCACCTGATACCTGCAGCACATACAAATATACACAACAGCAGGATCACAAATGAGCACATAAGTGCAGTGCTTAAATGACAATGACTAGAAGTTCTTCCTCCTTTTGATCTGGCAACCCTGATTTGCTCTGACTCGGGACAGCGTGATCGCTCATTTATAATAGTATTTAATAGTATATAATAGTATTTCTTAGTTATTAATCATACCATAGTTAAGTTACCTAACTAACCTTCCTAGCCTATCCACCTACCTACCTACCAACTACCTACCTATCTATCTATCCATTTTTATCGTGCAGTATTTTAATCACTTAATTGTTCTTCTTCCTCTTATTAGTGGCATTAATTCAGTCTTCAAACTATTTAGAAAGTTTACAAGACCCCAGTGTAGCATGTTTGTTTATTAGCCAATAGCAAATCACAAGAATTCCTGTCATCTCGGCTTCGTCTTCATTATAGTTTAATTTGACAACTTTTTACAAGTGTTTCCCACTTTCTGTTTCACAGTGACTTTTTGCTGTGCCTTTTTTTTTTACTTTCTATCGGCGCTTTGATCGACACTATATTGGACAGCATACGATGATATTACTGCAAGAGTATCAGCCGCCTTCTGTCTGTACTGCAGATAGAGCTAAAAGGTTCAGCTCAAAATATTGGTATTTTGACTTTAGATTTTTCTTCCAGAATGCATACAGCTCAAAAATATTCTCGGGTAGTCTTGCTTGCTCAGTATGTGTTAAGACTTTTGAACATGGCTCTGAGGTCAGGGTTGATGTTGGATAAAGCTGACTGTTGGAATTACAACTCGTCTCAGAGGTGATTTAAGGTCAGAACTCTGTACAAGATTGCCAAGCTCTCCATCAAGTTGGCAAACCATTTCAATATAGACTTATGTTACGGATTTTTGGAGAGACTATGAAAGTGTCATATCGAGAATCACTGTGGTGTCAGTACAATGCATTGTTTGTCTATGGAGAATCCATGCCTGCCTTCATATTATGTCTTGGCTGAAATAAAAAAAATCAGTATTTAGAAGTGGTGTCTACTTTTGAGAATGGCCCTGTAGATTATGGCTAAGTTTGTACAAATTTAAATTAGAAAATGTTGGGACAGCATGAAAAATGCAAATGAAAACAAATCAGGAATAGTGATTTGTGTGACCACAGTAAATGTTTACACTGTGTGATTGACCATGTGGTTATATCAGCTATTGTTGAATGGCGCTTCTTGATGCAGTGCCGTCTGAGAAATAAGACACCATGCCTCTTCAGCTTAGGCTTTTGCCCTTGACCTTTATGGACTGAAATTGCTCCGCGTTATATGCTAATGCTTTCCAGTCTTTCTTAGAGGTACAAAGTTTTCGAAGAATAATTTTCTCACATTTGTTAACAAACTGGGGATCGTCTGGCCTTTCATTGGTGCTGCTTTTATTCCAAATCATGATCTCAAACACCTGTTAACATAACATAATTATTTCGTTTTTTAACTCATTACTAGACCTAAACTGCCCCACTCTCATTTTCTTTTGAAAAGTGCTGCAGGTCTGAAATGTAGAAAATGGAATTAATTAATTAATTAACTTGATAAACATGAAAAAAACATAAAACATGAATGAAATTAAAATCAGTTTAAATGAAAGGGACACTTTGTTTTCTTTTATTTGCATTTCCCAAGCAGTCCCAATTTTTCTGATTTGAGGTTATAACATGTTTTAGATAATTGCCTTGTTGCTATACCCAATCTCTTTGCAGATTCAGTGACTGTTGAGCATTTTTGCAGGATTTGTTGATAGTGGCACCCCTGAAGTTTGAAAAAATCCAGGGGTTCCAAAACTTTCGCCCATGACTGTATATACACTGCTCAAACAAATGAGGGGATATTTCATTTTCCTGTAATATTTCTGCGCAGTATAGTAGGATCTATTCACACAAACACAAAACAACAGCTGATCATGTGCTTTGCTTAAAATCCTTCTCTACATGATGCTCTTAAGAGGCCCAAAATGTTCTAAGAAAATAACCTCTCCAGCATTAAATCATTACTATCAACCTGAACCATTCATACATGGAAATATGGAGCCATGCATTCATTTCAAATTCAGAAATTCAGGTTTGCTGTTTATCATTTAAAAATAGAAGATCGTATGACAAAAAAACAACAACTTTGCATTTTTTTATTTTGATCATAGAAAACAGAAAATTACATATTGTCCATTTCTTTGAAATGAAAACCGAGAAATGAAAATGTGTGTCTGGAAATCTCATTTCTTGACTTTCTGTTGAGTTTTGAACCAGTTGTGAGCCAGAAGTTATGTTGTTTTAGTGAAATTCTCTGTTACGCACTAAGCGGCATACTACTTGAACTTAACTTCCGGTTCACACCCAAAAACTCAATGGAAACTCAAGAAATTTTCACACACACATTTTAATTTGCCGGTTTTCTTTTATTGAAAATGTAGCCTTAGTTGCCTGTGCTTAGCTGACAGAAATGCATGTTGCGGTCTTCTGCTGTAGTAGCTAATCTGCTTCAAGGTTCAAAGTGTTGTGCAGTAGATATTTGTGTAACTGAGCAGTAGAACAGGTGTACCTATTGAAGTGAGTGTATACTTGTGTCAATATGCCTTGCTGGCCAAACATAACTTGAGTGTATGGAAGCAGTTTAGTCTGTGTGCACTGTGCAGGTGTGCATGCATTTATCCACTCACAGCTTAATGATATGTGGATGTCGGAACAGTTTGAGGTTCTGGATTTCGCGTTTGATTTTGCCGACCACATCTAGACTGCGAATCTTCTGTCTGTTTAGGATCTTTACAGCAACCTTATGTCCTGTGAGCTGGTGCTCTCCAACTGTTAGCATAAAGAACACACACAGGCAAACCAATAAAACCGCAGCTGTAATATCACCACCGGCGGTGTCTTTAAACGTAGAAAACGACGAAAGAGCTGCTCGAATCCAAAGAAATCAGGCTGCAGCACCACAGGGCACTCGCACCCTGCTATAAGCTTAGAACAAAGCACATGGAAACAAAGTCTCTTTATTTGAGTATTACACCTGTCTTTGCTTACTTAACAAAGACAAGCTGGTGTGATAAGACTTGAACCTGAGAAAGCATTTTCTAATATATGGGTATTTTGTCTTGATAATAATCATATGAATATTAAGTTACAGTTTAATTACATTGTATATAAATTACTTATTTTATATACAGCCACTTTACAAAAAGATCTACCCAAGTCCAGTTAATATTCTGACATTTGACAATGTCTGAAAGGGGGTCTCCCCCCTTGTTACTTAAATTAGTAAACTCAAAATGATTAAAAACCATATTTGTGAACTGTTTAATAGACGCTGTGCTTTTGTCAGGTTACTTGTTCACTTGATTATAGTCTGTTGGTACAACATGTTTGCACTTTGCGGGTACAGATTATTAAAATGAGGGAACAAATTGCTGTTCCCATTATGCATTATGGCAATTACAGTATGTAGGTGCTGATTGGTGAAGTTAGAGAACGGATTAAAACGTGTTGATATTGATAACTGAATTAAGAAAGAGCAATTAAAGAACTTCAGTGTGGAAGGTTGCATACAGAATGCTTTGACTGTAACAGGACACTCGAGGGCGCTGAAAATCGGGAATAGATAGGGGAAAGTGTGACGCTCATGGAAGTTCCCAGATCTCAAGCGGGCTGTTTTGTGTTTCGGTCACTGATCCTCAAGGACCCAGAAGAGACATAACAAATTCAGGTGTCAGTTTATATTCCCCATTTAACCAGTATAAACTAAATTAATTATTGTAACGTGCTGTAAGCTAAATACCGTTTTTTTAATAAACAATGCTTTATGAATGTCTCGTAAGCGAATTTTAGTGACAGCCTATTTATGTAAAAAAAAAAATGTAGGCTACATATAGATCTCTGTCCTGACATAATCTCTGATTAAGCTATATACTGTCAACAATTATATCTTTTTGCAAGGTCAGCATGTATTCCGGTATGTAAATAATAAAACGTTACCTACCTTTGTTGATAAAGCTGATTTATGGTACGAGAACGAGCAGGCAATATACGTATTTTGCAGTATATATTGCAAATTTATGTGTACATTACGATCGGTTTACAAGCATGCATAACGAAGTTGTCTGTTATTGTGTTAATATTTAATAGTATTAAGATGTATTCTTTCCCAGGACTAATGTAACGTTTACAAACAGCGCCACCGGAATGTCGCGCTAAGGTGTTAGAGGAAACTCTAGCTCTCCAAGCGGTATTCCTCAACAGCCTACGCAA
>JAUZST010008582.1:0-13484 GCA_034779995.1 Parotocinclus haroldoi
ACACACACACACACACACACACACACACACACACACACACACACACACACACACACACACACACACACAAACACAAATGTAAAAAATACAATTGGAACAGTTAACTATGGATTGTACAAGCAAATTATAAGGGAACCTGTCAGGCTGAACTGAATATTAAGAGTATGTGGATCCTGCAGCTGGACAGCCACCCAATGCACACAAGTTGTTCTACTAAGAAATGGTTGACAAAGTCAAAAGTTAATGTTGAAAAATGATCATGTCACTGTCCTGACCATAATGCATAAGAAATGTTGTAGAAGCAGTTCATGTGAGGAACCCCCCTTATTCCAAAGCTAAAGAGTGTATGTATGGATGAATGGGCAACAACTGCTCTAAGCCAACTCACAGGACTGATCAAGTTATGAATTGTTGCAGTTATTGTAGTTGCAGTTATTGCTGCATAAGAGGATCAAACCAGATACTGAAATTATCATTATTATTTATGTCACTCACATATATGTATTATTACATAATCTTTGCTCAATTAATACATGGCCAAAGATAATATTATGGGTCATTTGTTTAGTTTGGCTCACATTATCTTCTTTTAGGATTGATGGTTTCCAGTTGTACATGTATTTATGCAGAAATAAGGAAAAAAGGGTTACAGACTTACATATCCTGATGAGCACAAGCCCTGTAAAGTGCTCAAAGGGATCAGTTTCAAAATACAGTTCAAATGCTAGCTTCTAAAAGTTGCCAATGTTTGACCCCCCCCTCCGATCTTTTACCTGCTCAGCAAAAGTTTTGTCAAAGACCTCATGGACATGACCCTTCTGTCAGAAACTGCCTTTTCAGCATTTTGCAGATTTATGTTCATTACTTTAAATTCAAATACATTTTTGTTTGAGGTATATTGTTTTTAGACATTTTAATATTTTTCTCACACATTTATTGACAGACTGGAGATGATCTGGCCATCTGTGCTCATGAAAGTTCCTGGATGCTGCTTTTGTAAAAAATCGTGATTTAAATCGCTTGTTGACATCACCTGTTTGAAATTTTCGGAATGTTTTGCATAGCTTTAATGAAGGAGTGTATGTTTGTTAACAAATGACATGAGGTTGACCAGATACAACATAAAAATCTGTGGTTCATACTGTCTGCATTGACTCAAAAGTCAAACTAAACACTGTGCGTTTTTATGTGCCTTTTTCATACTATCCTGACTTACCTTGCCTTCCCTATTATCCACCAGATGTTAGTAGTTTGGTCTCTGGTGCTTCTGCCTCTTCTGAATCCAAATTGTACATCTGGCAGTTCACATTCATTACAATGCTGGAGTCTTGCTTGTTGATTACTGAGCATTACTTTGCTGACATGAGAAATGAGTGCAATTATTCAGTGATTTCATCACTTATTGACACTAGCTTTTTGGGGTTGTGAGATATAGCTGGAACTTTCTTTTACACTCCAGTGGAAATTATAGTGGTTCCCAAATTTGCAGTCTTACAGTGTGCAACACCTTGGTAGCATGGTCATGAACAATTTGAAATAGTTCAATTTATTATTATCACTACATGAAGCCTTTTAGCAAACAGCAAATGTTCCTATGGCTTATTCATCTCCACTCCTCAGGATGTCTTGTTCTAGTTCCATGGATAACTCATCATCGATATTCGATATTCATACACATTCTTGCCACCTCTTCTTAATTTCTACTGCTTCAGTCAGATTTGTAATCACACCCATTTTACAATGAAAGGGTACTTTGTATTGGTGTATTTTAAGAGGCCTTTTGTCAGTCTCATTCTATTAATGTCTTTGATTTATTTGCATTCTTCATCAGTAAACACCTCCTTGTCCATTCTTGCTATTTTCTGCATGAAATTTGGCTTTCCTTATTTCCACTGCCCTTAATGTTCCTTCTTTCTTCAGCTGTTTCTAAAGCCTCAGCTCAAAATGAAAAGTTGCCTTTTGACCACCTTCTGTTTTAGGATGATTTTGTTGTTGTCTTCTGAGTGCATCTGATCTTTTTCTCTGCCACTGTTTTGCTGATAAATAATGTTTATTTTTGTAAACACTATTTTCTGTGAGATTACTATCCACAGTAGAATATCTTATAACTGTCTGATAAGAAGTTATCAATCCTAGTACATTCAAGCTCACTAATTCCCATGATGTTACCATGTACTTCACTGACAGCAAAATAAAGTGTGTAAAAGCCAGAAATGTTATTGTAACCAGCTTCAACTATGTCCATCAAATGGCTAATATTAATACAAGAACTTTTACAGTGTTACAGTTAATGATCGCGTTGTCGGACACTAAAATGAAGACGCAGACAGTTGCATAATTGGAATTGTTGGAAAACGATCTACAACTCGAACTCCAAGTTCTACTTGATTCTGTTCAGGACAGTTCTCTTTTTCAATGCACAATGAGAAAACTGTCATTTGGAGACTTCCATGACATGTCATTGCTGGCCCCTGAGGGAAATTCAAGATGGCCTTTGTCCACAATGACCTGCTTTCAGTGCTAGCATACCAGTTGCAGTCATTGCTCTGGGAATAATATTCAACTTATTCGCAAAGGACAAAGAGTCAGGAAAGATCATGAACTATGACTGCTGCCTTTAAATAGCTTGTGAGAATGTGTGTGTGCTCCGTGTGTCTCCGCGTGGGTGTGCGCACTAGTGCCTGTGGACACTACTGTTCAGGAATGAATTTTCATATTTCTCTCTGGTCATTCCATAGCTTGTATGCCAACCACTGATTTTACATGACAGCATTTGACGCAGGGAGGCAGTTGTATATTTGCATGTGTGTGTGTCATCCCATGTGTGTTCAGATTTAATGCGAGATCGACTCTTTCTTAGTGCAGACAGATGTTGGCGTTTCAGTGATGACAACTATAATCTTCACTGAGAGCAAGTAAGATGGAGTGAGATATGATGCTTTTTAAATTATTAAGTATTTACTTCATCCTGCCACTGTCTGAGGCTCGCTAACTGTTAACTTAAAATATCGACATGGATACAGCACAGACATAGCGTGCTCGGGAATTAATATGAGCTGCATATGCAAATAAGGTCTTCACAAAGACTTTTGAAGTACCTCTGGAGTTAAAACATGATATGTAAATCGTTTCTAGTATTCTTGATAATATAGATATTTTAGTCAACCTAGGCATCACAGGTTTTGAATTGCGACTACAATACAAAGAAGTACAATAAAAATAACACAAACATCCAAGATTTATATCATTCTATCTTAAAAATGATACTCCGTAAGTTCCACAGATGAGATGATACATTTTTCTGAAAGATGCATTGAAGACAGGGGGGAGAGCATTGATGACATGGCCATCCACACTACTATTTGGAATTCAGACAACACTCACAATCTTTAAGTCTAGGTTAATTTACAAGTTTACACAGGGGTTTTGTTAAACTCATTAGGCTGGCATGTGCAGCTCCTGTGCTGGAGGTGTGGAGTTTGGAGTTATCTCAGACTTGCCTGCCCTGTTGAGCCGTTCTGCCTGCTAACCAACCTGTTATTGGACTGGGTATTTTGGCCAGGGTTGTTGGGTTGGGCTTCAGTTAGTGGCATAGGGTTCTACATACCCACATTGCTGTACTACTTTCTGGTTCTCCCCATTATCTCTGAAGTTGTTAGTGCTGCCAGATTATTGTGCTACACTTATTACAATCATGTTCTTAAACGTGTAGTAACTCTTTTCCACAAATGAATGGTAAGTGATTAGTGATCTCATCTCACAGCTCCAGAGATCCCTGGTTCAGTAGCACTCATGGATATAGCCATTGATGACATAAAAATAAATAAATAAATTCTAAAAGTTAACACAGTCACCTACTTAAATGTTTGTGTAATGCTTTGGTCAAAATACCACAAGGATCAAGCACAACAGCACCCATCTCAACTGGTCTAAACCAGCTGTTTTCATAATAATTGGTCTGTAAGTACTTGTTACCTAAATGATAATGAGCCATTGTTCACCCTACCACATCAGCAAAGAAATGCACACAAGGCAAATAGATGTATTGCTTCACAAGCACTCACAATGTAAAAAAGTGAGTTTTACATAATATGTGTGTCAGATCATCAGTGGTGTGTCCGGAAGTCATGGCCATTGTCTGTAAGAAATTGGAAAGTAACGATTTGTGTAATGTACAGAGAAGTACAACCCCAATTTCAACAAAGTGGGGATGTTGTGTAAGAAATAAATAAAATCAGAATACAATTATTTGCAAATCCTTTTCAACCTAAATACAATTGCATACACTAAAATACAATACATTTCAAGTTCAAATGAAATTGAGTAACTCACCAAGAAGGAATTGATGTAATTTTGATACACATAAGTGATTACAATATTTCAGTAAAACGATTTTATAAGTTTATTGGTGAAAACTGTACAATTAAAAGGAGGCTCTAGTACGCTATTAGGCCACCCTAGCCTGGATGCAAGATATATAAATATGGCTGCGCATTGGAGCAAACAGGTTCTGTATGGTATCAAATGGCACACCTAGTCCAGCAGATGTTTTTTCAGTTAGTATATCAAAACAGAAATAATCAAGTAATGTACAAATACCTAAAAAATACTTAAATACATTAAGAAAGAACTTATGCTTTGTCACTATCCATCACTGGCACTTCCACTGGTCTTCCCAAAGTGTTTTCCTTATCATGTACAGAGGGTTTTGACTTTCTAGTTTGAGAGCTTGCCACTCTAACTTGCTTATTGGTTCTGTTGTTTTTGTAGATATTGCAGAAGTTTGTGAAGCTGCTTTGAGACAATGTTGTATTGTAAAAAAAACCCTATATAAATAAATATTTATTTTGAATTAGTGAGACAAAAACAAACACGGCTGCACATGGAACACAATTACACAGTATAAAGAAAGTCACTTTGAAATTTATAGGATTAAAATAGAATACATAATGCTATAATTGCGATTCAAGCCATCTCTATAATCAGATTTAACGTGGTCAATAACTCAGGTTTCACAATAGTAGCACTAGCAGGATACTATTTAAGTAACTGCCTACAGCTTTATAATTAGATTTTATTCAAATGAATCCATGCAATGATTCTACCTAAATCAAACAATTGTTCGTATTATCTCAATACCTTCATCATTCATAAGGATTTCCATTTATCACGTCCAGCATTGTTCTGAAGTTAATTTGTAGTGCATAATAAGCACTAACATGTTACGTTATTTTCCAATGTCTGTTTTCTCCAGTGTGTTTTAATTTCAGTAATGATTTTGGTTTAGTAGTAAGTTATTTTCCAATGTCTGTTTTCTCCAATGTGTTTTAATTTCAGTAATGATTTTGGTTTCGTAGTAAGCATCTGTATAATTTTAGAAACAAGAATTACGGATGCCACTAATAGACAGTATGCTAACAAAAATAAGCATGCATACATTTTTACTCAGTTTGTACTCAGCCGACTCACTTCATAGCTTTAAAAGCTACTTTAATAGCAGTCGGTAAGTCAGCAGTCACTCACCTACCTAGTAAGTTTTTATTAACTATTATTTATTAACACTTCATTCATTTTTTATACCTGATTAATCCAGTTCAGGGTCATTGGAAGCGAGGGCCTAACCAGAAGCATGAGGAGCAAGGCAGGAATCAACATAGACAGGGTGTGAATTGAAGTTTGAATACACACATTCATCCAGACTCATCCTAACTGGGAAAATTAAGTTATATATTAATAATCTACCTGCAGTAGATAGGTATCACAAAATCCACACTCACACGGTGCCCAGGAATTAAACAAGCAAATTAATGCAAACAGCAAGGAAATCAGTTACCCAAACGATATTTAATGCAAAATAACTTTTCCTTGACAGAATGATAAGACAGTTGATAAAACATCAATAGAACCAGGTCAGTGCTTTGACAAACAACAAAAAAGCCAATGATAAATGAAATAAAAAATATACAGAACCAATCATGTGGCTGAAACAGAGTTACCTACATGTTGGGATGACACACTGAGCACAGAGCATAGTAGCAACTGGTGGCAGCACAGATGCTAATGTTTGGGTTACTGCAGTGCCCAGAAGTGGGAGCAAGATAGGAAAATGACAGCTATGCAATGATAGCCGGCATTACTGAAGAAGACACCCAAAAGATCAAGCCCAACATGAAGAGATTGAATTTAGAACAGTGTCCACTGCTCATTGTATCGAAAGCACATACATACAAAGATGGGTAATACCCCTAATATTTTTACTGATCTTTGCTATTTTTATCTGAAACAGTGCCATCCTTTAGAGCAAGCATACGATTTTACACTCCCAGACCCAAGCAAGTGCTGGTGATCCCCCTAAAATAACCATTGTGCTACATGCACAACAACAGCAAATCAGTGTTCTCTTTTTCCAGCGGCGTGTATTACGAAACCAAAGTAATAAAAATTGCAATGGAGAGGAAGTGAGAAAACTGGGAAAAAAATGTGGATAAAAACGTTGAAAAGACTTAACCGAAAAATTTCATGGTGTGTAAATAGTCGCTGCAATGGGATTGCAAAGACAAACATGCAATCAGTTAATGTAAGTCTAAAGCAAGTAAAATTAGTGAGAAAGGACAACGGGTGTGAACAGTGATAACGTCCATAGTATATTCAGCCTATATATACAAGCTGAACAAGACATAACTCACCAAACCTAGACCAATATGCTAATAAACACCGGTGGTAATACAGGTACAGGCAGAGGACAAGCCGCAAATGCTAACATAGGCAATAATACACATAAAATGTTATCAATGCCGGGACCAATGTGACAAAAGACCATCAGCTCATAGAGATAACATCAGACGTGACACATGGCAGGAGATCAGAAATGGCCAGAGAGTGTGGACAAAGCCAGACAATGTTAACCAAACAGTGCTAATGCAAACAGACAATGTTAACAAGGTCACACAGTGCACTTACAGACATGGCTAATGACAACAGAGGGGCTACAGGATTACACAGCATATGCACACCGAAAAAAGCAGACAATAGAACAAGAACCCACAACCCAGACAATGAGCACAAAGTTAACCAGGATCCAGGAAATGAGGGTAAGTAGAAAGGCCAGACAAAGAACTGAACCAGAGTGAGAGTATTTATAGGCAGGGCATAGCAGACTCATAAACTGTGGAAGGAAAAGAGGGTCAGAGGGGAACTACGTATTCTCATGTGGCTTTCCAACCTGATATCAGGAACTGGCAGTAGCCAGCAGGCAATATAGCATGAGGATTTTGGCCATGATGATCAATGTATGGACACAGTGAAGCACTTGCTGGGATTTCTACTCCTCCATGGCTCCAGTCTCAGTCATATTTGCTATGTGTAGGTAATGTGATCTGATCTATGCGACCAGATCTGAATACTGTAGTTGCACTTTGGGGGTAAGAATTCGGTTTTGGCTGCATCCCAGGAGACGGCAGCGGTATATTGTTGGAACCAGGATTGACCAAGGATGACAGTCACAGTGGTAGATATGATGAGTTAAAAGGTTCATTCTTTTTAACGCTGACCTTGTCAGCAATGTTTTCCTCTCATACAGTTGGGATGAAAGTGCTGCAACCCAGAGACTGAGCTTTAAGGTCACCAGAACTATGGAAAGTTGACTTACTGTATTTATATCAATAATGAGATTATAAAAATGAGAAGAATGTGCGGAAGTAAGAACAATAAACTAATGAGGCAAAGAAATCAAGAAAAAAAGTTATGTGGGCATGTGAATGAGCAAAACGTCCTGAAGTGACATATGTGAATGTTGCTTAAATAGTGGCTGTCAAGAGAGGTCTGGTCAATTAACATAAGAAGAATTTGGAGTTTGGACTTGAGGTGGAGGATTTAAATGCATGAACAAGAATGTGCAAGTATAGGAAGACTTGTGCTGGAGTTTGCTACAACAAGCATGCTATTTGGGATATGCTTACACCTGTACCGTGTGCCCCTTCCAATATAAAGTATGGGCGGATAGACCATGTCTCATGTTGTTGTTTGGTTGTTTGAAAGTTCTCCTGAAACTGAGCTAGGAGTAACAGAGTAATAGACCTTTTGGTAGTACTGTGAATTTTTTTCCTTCTCCTTCTTCAACGTCTGAAACAAAATCACTAGGTTTTTGGTACTGTTTGTGCCAAGCCTTTAACATCCCAGAGGGTACATGATGAAACTTTTAGTATCACTTATGAGAAAAGTGTTCAATAAAGACGGTGGCAAAGCAGTGTACACCTTATTGCATGGTGTTTGTTAGTGTATGTGTGTAGCCTGCTGGGTACAGGTTCAAGAAATGTAGTTACCTCTTCCCTATAAGCCTCTTTCACTCTTGTTTCAGACTCAAAAAATGTGAAATTGCCCCCATCCACTTTAATAACCATTTTCTCTTAAAATACAACCCAGTTTTTTGTAATTCATTTTTTTTCATACAGACTTGAGGGACTATGGCTGTCTTTTCCCAACCGCTCGAGCATTTCTATGTAACAGCAACTTACTGAGAAGTGGTTAAGCATAAACACATGCCAGAGTGAAAAAACAAAAATAAACTGACCAAATAAAAAGATGAACTGGAAATACGTGTGGAAATTTGAGCAGATTAGATGTTGCGAAGATGTGCGCTCAGAAATAATTCCCAATATCTTAATTTGTGAAGGGTTTTTTAAGTTTTTTTTTGTAACTAGAAACTAAGTAGGAAAAGATACATATGTGTTCACTAGATTGTATGTGGAAATTATGTTACACTGGGTGTAATGGGACTTTAATGGCATGTTTAAATGGCTCCAACGAAGTAAATTAAAGCACGGATGATGCAAACCCAAGGACATTACCAGCAACCCTGAAATGCCCTGGTTTTGTTCATGAATGCTAGGTCTTATAAAGATATTCCTGTGCAGTACATAAGAATACAGTAGGAATGTAAGTCATATACTTACACTTTCCCAAAGTTGTGTTGATTCCCCAAGAAATTATACGAATGGTCAACCAAATACAATTCCTTATTTTTTAACTCTTGTTCCCATGATCAAAGGAAGAATTGTACACATTCACTTAGTTTCTTGAACACATTTGACTGCAGAATTACAAAAAAAACAGTTTTATAAAATGTTTCATATAAGTGTTTATTCACTGTCCTGACATCTACCCTTGACACTTCATTAACAGTCGGTAAATGGATTTCCAACCCTGATGAAAAATACTAAGCTGTATTGCATTAATGGAACTCAAGTATTTTTCTCACTGGCTCGAACGTTAGTAATAATTTCTGAGAGTCCACAGATTTAGCTACATATAAGGTTATAATGAAAGAAAATGTGTTTCAAAGCAATAATTTTCAGTGCTATCTGGACACTGATTAATAGGCTATATTAGTGCTTGTCTCCCTGCATACAGTTTAAAGTCTTGAATTAATTAAACATGTGAATGCTCATGTTTAAGTCAATTAATTCACCATTAAGTCAAATCAGCCATCTAAATCTTGTAGAATACCTTTACATTTTTATCAGAAATCCATCAAATGCATCCTTGGACTGCTCAAATGTCAGTACATATAGTTGCACGTGTGGTGTGTGTCACCCGTGAGAGATTGTCTGTGATGTGCACCCCCAGAAACTCTATCCTACTCTCAGACTCCACAGCGTTGCCCTGGTTTCTGAATGGAGTATCTACAATGTGCTTCCTCCTGAAGTCAACACTGAGTTCCTTTGTCTTGTTGACATTCAGTGACAGGTTGTTATTGTCGCACCAGGTGATGAGTTGGTTTACTTCCACTCTGTGGGCCGAGCTGTCATCGCTGCTGATGAGGCCCACCACTGGTGTGTCATCCGCAAACGTTGTGATGTTATTGGAGTCGCATTTGGCACAACAGTCATAAGTCTTCAGGGTGACTAGCCTTTCAAAGCACTTCATCATGATGGGTGAGTGCTATAGGGTGGTAGTTATTGAGTTTTGATACTGGTCACTCCTTTGGCACTGGTATGATAAAATGTGCAATTAGCATTGTCATGGTCTCTGTAGTACAGAAAATAATGTGGGCAGTACAGTATCACAGTAGTTACAGTCGTCACATCACAACTCCAGACCTGGTCTGGAGTCCCAGCCTATGTGGAGACTGATTCTCCTGCCAGTGTCTGTGTAGGTGTTCTCCAGGTGCTCTGGTACATTTTGCACGTTCTGCAAGAGTTGAATGTCACACTGGTAAAAAAAAAAAAAGTGTTTTTAAGTTAGTGTTTAGGCTGCATATTTTTGTCTTGGATTAAATACATGTAATACAGCGTAACAAAAATTGTGATAACGTTTTTTTTTTTAACTCACTGCAGAAATAAGAAACGCTTTGGGTTTTATCGAAGACCTGAATCTAAAATGCATATTTGTTTTTACTTAATGAAATTACATGTCATAGAATAGAGAAAATGCAGATCTTTGGCCTTCTCCAGAAAATCACAATCTCAGCTTGTTTTCTTTTGTTTTTAAGAAGGGAAATGTGTAATTTAGTCTCAAGGTTTAATACCAAGGCTAACTTCAGCTTTTCAGCCAGACATGTGTCTTTGCTCTTTCAGTTCCTGTAATCCTTAAGTGTGCAGTTAGAGAAGAAATACATTTCTCTTTTTGTGGTTAATTAATTACAGTGGTATGTCCATTCTCATCTTTAATTCATTCCAGAAGGCATGCCAAAGACGGAAAATGACGAGTGCCAAGCCATTTATTCCCAAAAGAATACATGTAAATTTAATTTATCTGTTCCAAACCCCCCAAAAATCCACTCTGTATAAGGCATTATATGCAATACTGGAGTTGTATTGTTGTAAAGGTGCTCACTAATCTTATGATATGTTCTGACAAATACATAATAAGTATGTATTGTAAAGGTTGTAAGATTGTAAGGAGTTTATTTTGTAATAAAATGTTGAAAGATAACAAGTAATTTAGTGAGTGATTGACAGTGAAAGTAAATGCAAAACACTTACTCTGTTTGTGAACTCAGTTTGTTATTGTTGTCAAAGTATTGTTTAGTTATTAGGAGATGATGCACCTCCGATAACTTACCGCTGAGTACTCATTGTAAAATCTATTTTGTTATTTATTTTGAATTTCAGTCCTCCCAAGGTTTCTTCCTTCCACTTTAAGACTTGCTCAATTTGGGATTGGCCTTTTAAGATAATATAAGATTGTAAAGCTACTTTGAGACAATGCTCCATTGTAAAAAGCGCTATATAAATAAATTTGAATTGAATTGAGAGTGCAAGCATAGCTGCCAATGCTAACTGCACCCTGTCTTATGGAGGATTCAGGACAATATGAATCGTGCAGCTGGACTTAATTCTGTTGTGCAGAGTAACGGTCAAACAACGAGAACTGAGAACTGAGACAATTTTACTGGTTAAAATGCAGTCGGAGAGATCTGAGGTGATTGAAAACCAAGGTACTTCTGTATATGTTTTGTGCAATACATACCTAAAAGTGCAAAATGCCAGATATATTCAAACTTAACACATTTAAACTATGAATTTAAATGCCTGCCCACAGTTTCTCAGGTAATTTCGTACATGTACTGCAATAGTAAATGAACAATGTGTGGAGTCTGGAATCTACAAATAGCAGCAGAATACTACCTGGGTGTTAAATAAATTGTTTCAAACAATCAGGTAAAACCTTTTCTAGCTGCAGAGAACATCTTGTTGAGCATGTATTTTAAAAACGACAAATATAAACTGTATAAAATGGGTTCTAGTTCCTGCAGGGACGCTGCTTACATTACACTAGGATGTAAAAATATATCCCTCTGGCAAAGACATTATATTGATGTGAAAATGAATGAGTTTGTGCCTCTGAGCGTACTCTCAGTGTTTTGGATGCATGTGGTGGTGGTGGTATGGTCCCTTCACAGGTAATAAAAAAACTGTCCACATGAGGTAAAACAACGAGTCTCTTTGAACTACCTGACCCTCGTCCATTAGTTCAAGTTCCATTTCCATTGCTTTTATGCCCAATGTATGCACTTTTGAAGATGGAAATAGATTAGCATGGACTTACAGGTCCACTCAGCAGAGTTGGATCCACTGTGTTGTTGTAATGCCTGTGTGGAGATTGATTGTTCTGCCAATGTCTGTGTAGGTTTTCTCCAGATGCTCTGGTACAAAACAGTTGAATGTTGCATTATAAAAAATGTTTTTAAATTCGTTTTTAGGCTGCATTAAATGTTTCAATGAAATTCTCTTGGATTTAATACATTTTAATACATACAGCGTAACAAAAAAATGTTTTTCACAATCCCTGCAGAAACAAGAAACACTTTGGGTTTGGGTTTAGATAACCTGAATTGTAAATGCACATTTTTCACATGGATTATGTAATATCAGACCATGCAATGCTAATTAAAATTCAACAACAGTATCGGTTTTTAAGCATCTTGGCAAACAGTGAGGTTGTATTAGGCTTTAAGTGTTTCAGCTGGTTCTTTTAAAAAGCAGCTAATTTTTAAATAGGCATTTGGGTAATCAGTTTGAATACAGTTGCATTATGTGTGTCTTACTGGTAAGCAATACTTATAGATAATTCACTATTTGCCTATATAATCAAGTAACTAAAATGTGATTACCAGCTTTAAAAAATGCTTTAAAATATCCATTAACTCTTTATTAAGTAGTTATCTTTCCCAACCCTATTACTTTTGTATTAATACAGTATTAAGCATTAATTATATTAAATTATAGTAGTAAGTATTGACCTTGCAACATAAATTAGAGTTGAATGTTAAAGGTCGTTGCCAAAGGCCAATACTACTTCCTAACTTTATGATTAATAATCAGTTTAGCACCCTGTTTCACAGCACTTATCCTGGTCAAAGTAAAAGTCTGTTTAAAAATGTACAGCTTTTAACTAAAATATATTAAAATTAGTGATTTCAGTCACACTCTGCTGCTTTATGAGATCTTTTATTAACACTGCTTGTTTTTGTCCTATGTACAGTATAGGTTTATCTTCACATATCCCACCTTGCAATGAAGGTGTCAGACACAATTCCTGGTCAGCTAAAATATGGCAAATCTGAAGCAAAAGGGTTGAATACCTTGCTCAAGGGTCCTGCGAACTTGACAGAACCCTCAACCTTTTGATCAGCAGCCCAGAGCCAGTATTGCAGAACTGCATGGAGAGATCAAAGAAGCTATGGACAAACTCATTGAATTATATTCACAGATTTTAAAATGCACATTAGTAGTTCTCTTATGGGAAGTTTATGTAGTAAAATGCCCAATAGAATAAAATAAATATTATTTAGATTAAATTGTAAAACATGGACCTGATGTCATGTAAATGACTAAAGTAGTCTGAGTGGTTGAGATTTTGGCCTAAACAAGCTATTTCTATACTACATAGACCATACAGGTAAAAGAAACTTACACACACACACACACACACACACACACACACACACACACACACACACACACACACACACACACACACAC
>JAUZST010008583.1:0-13484 GCA_034779995.1 Parotocinclus haroldoi
AAGGGTGGAAAAAAAATAAAAATTATGGCTACATGTAAAGGTGGATAACAGGTGAATATGAGCTTATCATGATATTAGGTTGGTGAAGTGTTTGCTTGGCCTCTCATGTGATGCTGTTTTTCCTAGATTCCTAACCCTAGATTACATTATTTGTGGTGATTTACAGGAAATTCAAACACAGGTCAGATATCAAACACTATCTGTAGGGAGAGAGAAATGTTTTGTATGATTTTGTCTTTTCTATGGGTAAATGCACACTTTGTTATCTTGCCTTTTTATTGCAGTATTAAAATACCATTAACTGGTGGTGAGTGAACTCCTGTACTGACATGAAAGTATTAATCTCCAGGTCTGAGAGGTCTAGCGCACAGTAGAATAACAGAAAATACACTGAATGAATACAAATGTGATAAAGTAACATGCATAATTATATACACTTCAGAAAATGCTGTAATGAGGTAATAAAGTAAGCATTCCTTGCCTGCAGTGAATGCTGGGTACTGTCAAGAATTTCACACCTCCCATGCATGGAATTGGGGCTACCACAGCTACAATCCAATACAATTAACAGATTCATTTAGGTTATACCATGTGCATTTATTGTTTGTTTACTTGTGCATTTTGAGAACAGGTAAATGTCTAAAGGAAATAAAAAAGCATTTAATGTGCTGTTTTCTCTTATTTCACCTCAAATAAAATGCCAAGACCATCTCCTCTGATGTTACAATTCAAATCATCTACTGTACTGTGCAAAAGTCTCCATTAGATTGTGTAATGGCATAATGGCCATAGAATGAACCGCACAATCTGGATTTGTCACTCCCTAATACTTTTTTTCCACTGATCTTCAAACCAGTCTTTATGAGCTTAAGTATGGTTGCTTGGCTGCTACTCTTCCAAAAAAACGATTCCTTATCAAGTTTCTTCAGACTATAAAAGGGTCAACTTTGCATCCCGTATCTGCCAAATTCTGCTAAGTGCAACGGTTAGGTCATAGTAAATACTTGCCTACTGGTCTGAGTACGCATTTACTTCACTGATTTTTACTTCAGTTTTTATTATGCCTACAAATGTACTGTGTTTTCTGGGTGTATTCTAATAAACCGAAATAATTATATATGATAATTATGCCATTGCTAAAGCAATGGTTATATCTAATCTAGTGGTTGCCCAAAACATGTTCTATAGGTTTATATGTACTTGAACTTATATTTACTTATTCTAACTTGTGTGTACTTATTCGACACTTCACCACTGTCTCATTGCATTCCATAGCTATGCTTGTTGCCTGTTTTGCTGACAAAATGAAGCAAGCCCCTTTAAAAGTCATTCTGATATCCAATGCTTCAACAACCCTGCACCACTGTCTCCCTGTATTACATTACATTACACCTGTCATCTTCTTTGCTGAAGAAATAGAGCAAGCCTCTATGAGACAGCAAAACAGTGGTTTTTGACATGTGGTTAAAATCGAGATGCTGCTACATACACAGACAAGGCAAGTTGGAACACCCCTGATCCTATTACATTTACTTTTCTTTACGATAAAAAATCTGGTTAATTTTGTTTCAGCAGTCACACAATAGCAGAAATGACAAATGTGAATTTGTTCATTACAAAGGTTGTGTTTTTTTTTTTCATTTGGAAACCAATATGAATCAGCACGCAAATGTCCGTATGTCCAGTGATATGTTTGGCGTTGAATACTGCGGAGTGCTCTTCCTGTATTAAATACGAATTACTTGTACATAATTACATCCTACAACAGCCAACATTATGTTGCAAAATTATAGATGAATAATGAATTGCTTATGGGCCAACGAGGTGGCAGAGCAGGTAGGCTTGTTGTCACACGGTTGGTGTGTTTTCACTGTGTCTGCATTTATTTAAAATGGTATTCAGAGTGGGTGTCCTTCTAACTCCCTAATACATTCCAGTAAGAGGATTGGATACCCTTAATTTAAAAAATAAATAAAACTGCATTTTAGGCCATAGAGACAATTTAGCTCTGGTAAAAAAAACAAAAAATATAATAATATTGTGATTGAAACAAGTTATCAACAAATGATTCTAATCATGGCCAAAACACAATATCCTCAAAACGCAGAGTAAAGAGCAAAGGTGGAAAATGATCACCCATAATCTCAGATTCCTCAGAATGCATTGCTTCAAGAACCGTTACTCATAAATAGCTGATACAATAACATAGGAGAGTGGCTACAAGCACAACAATGGAGAGTTCCATTGATGAATGCCACTTATATTATTACTGTGAGAAAAAGAAGTGGTTTTGGACTGGCCTACCTGCAGTCCTACCATGTCCCCAACAGAGAATTTTTGAAATAAAAAATGTGACTCTGTATGGTTGCACAAGTAAATTGCTTGGTAGCATTTGTTCCACATTGTTGTAAGAAGGAACTGCACCATTATAAAGTTGTAATTGCTTTACTTTAGATTTAACTTTTTTGGGGAATGTGTTGCAAGCCTGAAATGCAGGAATGGAATCACATTGACCAGACAAAAGGTGAAATATATTGTATTCTTACTATCTGAACTTAAATAATAGTTACAATTACATTGTTTCTTATGTTTTCTTATTTGGGGTTGTATTGCCAGGATAGACTCTCAGAAAAGTCTGACAGACTGTATGGATGGACCATAACCCTCAAGTGATGATGAGTAAGATGAATACTGAACACCAATGGTTCATTTATGTATATGGGGCATACACATTTCTATACCTTTTGGTTTGAAATACTTTATACTACAGTGGCCTGGAATATTGATCAGTGTTGTTTTTTAGAAAAAGACCAAAGTAAAGCAATGCACAGACCTATGGTACAACAACATCTGCACTCCTCTGAAGCATTGGATGTCTGCTGACCTTTCCACCTCACTTTCTCATTATAAGCTGAACCAAGTCAAGAGATGGAACTTCCTCCCACCAAGCACACGGAGACATGCATTCTCCCAATGAGAAGATGGATAATGAAAGGGTTCCGATTCACCTGATTCTCACTACATTTCTGGAATGAGCCAATTATAGCATGTGATCTGTCATGCAGGAAATAACTGTGTCTGGGTAATTACCCCGCAAAGAAAATATCTTGGAAAAACAACAGGCCCAAATAACGCACATGAAACCCATCACATTCAGAGACAGAAATGCTCTGCCTGCAACATCAGTTCAGACAAAGTTAAAATTATGCTTTGTTTAAAATATTTAAACATCCTCTTTCCCCACAGGTGATGTCCTGCACTTTTGTTGATTTATGTTTGCATACATAATGCAAATTGTTATAAAATGTATCCAACTGACTACAGCAAAACCTTCACAAGACAGAAAAGAGTATTACTTAATAAATATTATATTATTTGATATTGCTTGCTATTTGTACAGCAAAACATAATAGCTCCTTGTACACAAGTAGCAATCACGAGGTAAACTCAGTTATGGTGATTGAGTAGCAAGTGACATATTGATGTGGTGAAGAAACACACATATATATATATATATAATTTGTTTAATATCCCCAAATAAATAAACATACATGACAACAAACGAATTTAAACAAATTTTAGAATATAGAATTTATTTAATATAGAAAAGTTTGGATAGTAAGAACACACAAGACATTTCACCTTTTGTTTGGTCAATGTGATTTCATTTGTTGATAAACTTCCATTCCTGCATTTCAGGCTTGCAACACATCCCCCCAAAATAGCTGGAAAGTAAAGCATTGTTGCAGTTCCTTCTCACAACACTTAAAACTGTGGTAGCCTAGTGGTTAAGGTACTGGACCCTGATTGATTGAATTATAGGACTGTATATGAGATGTAAGTCGCTCTGGATTAGGGCATCTGCTAAATGCTGTAAAATTATATTTATGTGGTAATTTAGATCATGGCAAATTGCAAGAAAATTGCATAACGTGCTCCACCACTAAATTTTTACTTCCACGTGCAAACATGCTCACTTATTCAAAGTTAAAGTTAAATGTGGCCCTAAACAGCTGGTCACCTCAATAGCCAATCAACGCTGCAGATCCATGAGCAGACCTTGATTTATCACTGTTAATTGGTCCAGAGCCCAATTTAGCTTTTTAAGCGTTATGCAAAGAGTCTCTATTACCAGTGTGGATATCAGTAGGTAACTGGGGCAACATGGAAATACTGAGAACATTCTAAATGTATATTGACATAAACCACTAGGACAGAATGCAGAAGATCTAGCCAATCTGAAACTGAACTTTGGCTATGCTCACATTACCAGGGTAAAGAACTGGGAGGGCACACAAAACAAGGCCAAGGCTAACAGACAATGTTGACATAACCATGTTAAAACAGATATCACCAATGCTGACAGGGAGACCAAGTAGCCACAGAATACATGGAAAATAAAGTAACAAAACGTCATTAATTATAGATGTCTTCATAGTAAGGGAGTGAGGTGAAATGCAGACCTCTGTAATAAGAAGAATTTACTGTTTTAAGGGATGACTGTATTAAATTTGCAATTGGAATGCCTCTGTTTGGGGGGTGGTTAACGTGTGAGTAAGTAATACATGATTTAAAATACTTATAGTAGAATAATGTATAAGAATGGTAGAAGAACTATGTCCAGAAGGCCAATGAAAGAACTTTCTTATAGGTGTAGTGATGAAAGCAAGGATAGGGTTTGCAGATGATCCCCATGTTAATGCCTTGGCCAAAGCAATGCCTTGTCAAGACCATGAGATGTCAGGTGTCAGCAGGTCGTTTAGCATGTCCTTCAACAGTTCAGACATGAATTGTCTGTGACTTCCACCTACTATCCCTTCAGGTTGACAATTGGTCTTCATTGACCAATTGAAGACTTTTATGCCTCAAGTGTGAAATAAGATCTTCTAAACCTGTGGCACATTCTGCTGAGTCTGCAGAGTTCACCTTCACAAATTCAGTAATTCTGTCCCTGTGGTCTATAAAAACCAACTCCATGCTGGTGACACTGGATGTGTGTATTGCTACAGTAGAATGGATGGCATCAAGACTGCTTTGAATTGTAATTAAAGTCATTCATGTATAGAGCTAAACTTCTGGTTAAGTAAAAGTTTTAAGTATTTGAAGAATGTGGCATAGCCAATACATCTTAAAACAAAAGTCTTAATTTTTAACAGCATGGAACTTTTAAGTGGTTATATAAATAGGAAGTGAGAAAAATAATGAGTTTAAAATAACAAATGTATTTTTCTTACAGTAAAGAGGCATGTTTTTGCAATTATTATTTTTACATACTATCCCAAACCTGGTGGGCCTATTCACTTTGGGCTGGTCAGGCTGTTTTTTTATCCAGCGGCCCTAGATATCTTGATGTGTAACATACATGATGGATTTCATGAAGCACCCATAGTTTTAAAATGAAAATCCGGCTATTTGTACCAAAATGTACAATAGGATTGTGGATGGTTCTTGTAGAAGAACAATGGCCGGAAATACAGAGTATCACAAGCATTAAGGATCAAGGAGGATCTGTCTAGAGATGCTTCACTACATCAGCCCACAAACTGCTGAAAGCCTACAGGTTCTTCTGTAATACTCACGAGACTCAGTATACCAGGGCTTGTCATGTTTCACTCAAAGCCCAACACAAAATTGTTTGCTACCACATCAGACTAATAGCAGCTGTTGAACCACACAAGGGACATGTAGATCTAATTGATGTTATTAATGTTGCCTAGCATTTTGATCAGGCATTAAAATATTTATTATCTGTTACAGGCAGGGTGAATTGGAAATACTCATCATTTGAGACATCTTCTTGGAATCAAGAAAACACACATATGACTATAATAGGTTTTTAGAGTTCTTCTGAAATATATTATTGTATTTTTATATTGACTTAAAAATGCATAAACATCAAGAATGACCAGATTTAGGTTGACTGAAAAACCTCAGTTTCATCAAAAGAAAATCCAGCCTGTTCCCACATCAGTGTTTTAAACAGCAGGAAGTGAGTGAGATGCTGAGGAAACAATAGAAGCACTACACAGTGTTAATCACAAGCACGCAGGTATTAAACAATAGAGACTTTGAAATGGAAAAAGTGGGAGAGCAGGCATTTCAGTCTGCTGGGAATAGGCATTGTGCATGTGGGTCAGCACGTTGCATCATCAGCAGTTCTCACACTCTGCCTGTGTACACTGGGAAGGGCAAATTTTACTGTCTCTCTCATTACTCTGTGTGAACTTCATTGTCAAGAGCTATTGTGTAGCTCCCCTTGCTGTATTCCTTTTTCTGTAAGTACCATTGGAATCGCTTTAAATGGGGTTGGGATGTTTCTAGACTATCAATTTTATGTGGATTAATCGGTAACACTTTTCAGTGAGAATCTCTAATTCTAAATACCTAATCACTAACTCATGAACAAAGGTAGTAACTGTCTGAAATATATTTAACACTTAATTAAAGTCCATAACACAAAATTTACTTGTTCTCTAGGTAGATCACATTGGATGACACAAATATGATGATGTGGAATGAATACACAGATGATAACGGTGCAAATGATGAAATCATCACAAGTCATTATCTATCTGAGCAACAAAAATACATTGAAATAATTCTTCTGTACATGCTTATTTAGTGGTAAAATACCTTATTAGAATACATATAATGCCTGTATTGATAATACTCTCAGACATATTGAGCAGATTTCTGATAACTTTTTTATTTGTTTATTTTATATTAATGCTGCAAGCCCTTATCCAAACAAGGGTGGATTAAGGGCCTCACTCAGACGCCCAACAGTGGCAGCAGTGAGATTTGAACATTGTACCATTTGGTCTATAGTCCAGTACCTTAACTGCTATGCCACTGCTAAGCCTTATGACTTTTTTCTAATTCCATATTATTTCTCTGGAAGCTGGCACTATTAGACATATGGCCAGTGTTATAACAGTGCCATAGGTTAAGACAAATGAAAATTAATTGGAGACATTTGTATGACAATTTATCTGTCGCTCAAATTTCATACTTGTGATGGGCTTACTTTTGACGTTTATTTTTTATGTTACCTATGTCAGCACTGAGTTTTGTGCTCGTGTTATAGTCGTTACTTCTCTCTCAGTCCTAGTGTTAGGAATGGTTGCATTCGCAATCTGTTTTAGGGTGAGTTTACGCTAATGTGTTTATTTTTCCTCATTATTAAGTCAAAGGTCACCTTAAAATTAGTATTATGAAGATAACTGCCCCTGTGTCTTGAAATTTACTGGAACGTGTGATTTAGAGATTGACATATGTTTGATGGCTTATACTGTTAATGAAATTTACCACAGATAAGGTCCATGTTTCTTGTGTGTGATTGGTGAAATTTAAAAAATATCACCATTACTTGCCTTTCTTATAATCTTTATTGTATTAAACAAAGCTGTATCACTTCGCTTATATCACTATAAGTATGTTACTGTTTGCCAGTTGGAAAATATGAAACTGTAATCCCAACCAGTACATGGTGTTAATACCAGTAATTATGATTGTACGAAAGGTGTCAGTGAAGTTTTCCTTTTTTAATGTGGCCAAACAGCATGACTCATTTTTCATTATAATTATAAAGGAAAATGTATGTTATTTGATCCATCACTGTATAGAATTGAGTTAAAGTTTCTGGCAATGAATTTGCATTAGAGTTTGTAATCTGGTTATATTAAAAAGTCATTTATAGCTTGTAAGCAATATCTGAACCCTGTAGTACAAAAACTGCTGAAAGCTGCATTTTCTCTGTCAAGATAACAAGTATTCTAATTTTCCCAGTGTATAAAAATGAGTTACTTCATCTCCCTCTCTTTATCTCTGACTCCATCCTACATTTAGTCTTTTTTCCATCTGTCTCTTTGGCCCTTTTCTATTTGGTTTTTCTTTTTCCTATGAGCACTTTCGGACTCCATGCCCACTAGGGAAAATTTAGAAAAAGGTTTAAATGATTGTGATGCTGGCCATAGTAAATTTAATTGAATGCAAACAAAACCAAGCCTGCTCCAACTAATTTGCAGAGATGGAGCGATCTGGTTGAAAGGTTGAAAGCTTTGGGCAAATGCACAAGTTAGAGCAAAAAAATACTTGAAGGCAATCAGAATTCAAAGTCACAGTCAGCAGTTTTGTTAAGAGGATAGAAGGATGAAAGTGGATTTGATAAATTAATTCCCCAAGATAGTAGCATCAGTACAGCTGGAAAGAGAGCAGGATGTCACTGAATAAGAGACTCTGT
The DNA here is from genome assembly GCA_034779995.1 of Parotocinclus haroldoi. NCBI lineage: Eukaryota > Metazoa > Chordata > Actinopteri > Siluriformes > Loricariidae > Parotocinclus > Parotocinclus haroldoi. Next base: position 8,243 of record JAUZST010008583.1, read on the forward strand.
TACGTGACTCTTGTGAGTCTTTTTTCTGATATTTCTTCACTAATTTGGCCATGTAATTTACATTTTACTCATTAGAAATGTATGCATGCTCTGAGGGAATCATTATGGAAGCAGACTCACAGCTGTCTGGAGGAAGATTTTTTTCAGCGTTGATCTCTTTCATCTTTCATATTCCTTCATAGTAAGAGAAGTTGAAGTAAATGTTGTTGATCTAATTCTAAATGTTGTGTTTTAGATATTCTAAAATTGAAACATTTACCATTTTTATTAAGAAACTAAAGGCATATAGCATTCAAGTCTTCCCTTGCTAATTAAACTATTTATTTAGAAATATTTATATTTTTTTATATGTATATACTTTTGGACTTATTATGTTGAGGCCACATAGAATAAAAATGATTATCACACAATTAAATTGTATACTGTACTGTGCAAACATCTGCTGTGCTTAGGCTCTTTGTACGGTATTAGAGTCAACTTGGCATCCCAATGAAGCTGCCAGACGCTCCTATTTCTAAAGTGACCACTGTTACTGGCCACTGTAGCCCATAGAAGCTGTTTTTATAGATGTTTAAGGGTTTTAACTCTGCATACAGAGATATGGTCATCATGCCATATCTCATCTAACGTTGGCCCCAGACTTTTGCACAGTACTGTATATACAGATGGGTTAAAACATTATGACCACCTGGTCTGTAACAGTGTTTAGGTAAATGGCACTTGTAATGTGAATTCTACTGCCCAGACCCAGAGTTTCCCAGTAGAACAGTAAAGTGCCCAGAGCATCACGCTCCCTTCACCTTCGCAGTGCACCCTGGTGCCATCCTCAGTTAAACACACATACCTGGTTGTAAAATGTTACTCAGGGTCAGACAACATCTCTGATATTTGGCACAAATTATAGGCAGTTTTGGTGGTGGAAAGATTTTAGGATAGTGAATCCAATCTGAAACTATAGTCAATTACTTACAAAGTAATAATGCATTGTGTTAATATTCCTTCACTGAGTAACATTTAAACATTTATATGACTTCTCCCTAATAAAACACATTAGCTGTGATAGCTAAGACACTAAGTAGACATTATGTCCACTGTATGTACACATTATGTAGCTCTGCTGGACATATGATGTTAGAGTATACAGTACAATACTGAACTCTGCTTACTCTGATTATTTTACTTAATAATTATTACACATCCCTATGTAAATTGCTTATTCGTGAACTGGCAGCATAGTATTATTGTTTTGTTGAACACTAATCTACTATGCCCAGTTGGTCCAACAAACTAGACAACACTGTGGATCCATGAGCAGAGGCACTAGTTACAGAGCAGAAAAAGTCTGTAATTCACGCAAAAGCTCATACCAGTCGAGCTCACTTTTGAGAGAGTTTTCTAACTTAATTGATTTGTTTAGAGATTTTTTGTGAAAATTATTCTGTTTGCCTGTATAACTTATTTATAACAAACTATAAATGGCATTCATAAGTATATGGACCTACCTAAACTATTACTAGTAACTAGTAGCCCCAAATTACCAGCCTCCCTCACCCCCACCTGGAGCAACCTGCATATTCTCTTTCACATATTACTAAACTGCTCATATAAATGTTATTTTGGAATAGCCCCTAATTAAATATCCCCTAATATTTATATGCAGTGTATATAAGCTGATCCACACTCACTCATTGAGTCTCTGTTCAATGTGGCTGATCTTCCGGGTTAAGCATATTACCGTCTTTCAATGCATTAGGTGTCAAGCAATTCTGTTTTTAGCTATATTTCTGTCACATTTAGGTCTTGTTTTCTTGTGAAAATACTATATTATATATATATATATATATTATGTGTGTGTGTGTGTGTGTGTTACAGTAGCATAACAAGATTCTAAGTTTCTAAGAAGTTTTTAAGTTTAAAACATTTGGCAACTTTGTTACTACTACAGTAGTTCCATTTGAGGCATTTCCTGCAGTTTGATATTAGTGATGTGACAGTTTTGAATCTTTGAAGGTTATTGTGTCCTCCAAAGGGAACAGTTTTGTTCACATGACATCTTCAGTCAACAGAATTAGGGGAGTGGGAATTATGGCCCTCTGATATGGTCTGATTAAACTTGTGAGGACTGTAACTGGTTTCAGAAAAATAGCTCAGAGTGAGGACAGGAGCTGGTATGAGAAAAAGAGAAAACAAAATATGTAGTTTGGGATGTTATGCATGCAAAGTCTAGTAAAATAACATTTTTCTGTGTGTTGAAATTGAAACTTTGAAAACATCATAACAGCAAAGCTAGGAAACAACCTGAATCTAACATAGTCAAGAGGGATTGCATGAGCATCAGCAACCCACTTCAACAGTAACCAAACAAACATGAAATTGCACGAGAGGCAAGAAGAGATTCAATCTTACCATCCAAATAGTTCCTGATCGCTGCTGGTCCTGTGGGGCTCCAGACCATTAGAGTACATAAGAAAAAGAAATAGCAATGTATGTAGTTAAACAGACAGCCTACAGTCTGTAATTGTCAAACTACAAAGATAAATGACCATTAAAACTTAGATAGAGAATAGGCAGAATATAAACAGAAGAATATACAAAAAATCAAATGAAATTTGAAAATACCAATAATGTCAGAACAGAACATCCTAGATCACCACACGAATATTTGACAATAAACCCCTGTATCTGTCTTTAGTCTAAGGTAAGCCAAAGCCCAGGCTAGCCTGGAAACCTAGCCCCACACACCAGGCACATCAACAAGCTAGTAGTAATAGTAAAGGGCACGATGGCTTGAATATTGTTAATCTGTCTGTGTCCCAAACAAATATGAAGTTACCCCATAGCTAGAGTGCTAAAGTTCTGCCACCAAACCCTGTAAGAGTTTCTGTGGATCACCCTTACAGAGCTCTGCGTCAATAGAGGCTGAGTCAGAGGTATCTGTTAACTGAGCTGAGAGATGTCTGGGAGCAATGAATTCAGAGCTTGGAGTGGAAGAACGATTCAATGACATTAACATCCCTTCTGAGACCTGTCATCCCTTTTCTTTTGATAGGCAGAGAGAGTCTGTGGAGGCTTTTACTGACAGCATGGATGAAGCCAGAATAAGGCATGGCTTTCTTGCAGATAATGGAACAATAATATACAGGTTCACTTTCAGGAAGGTCTTTTCATTATGTAACTTTATTTTTTAAATTTTCTGCTCATTCTTACTCATGTAGCGTAGGTACGATCAAATTCCTTAGGATTTAACAGTCATTAAAATGATAGACAGTAAAGTCTCATGCTTGACTGAACTTAAGTTATGCATTAGCCTCAAAATGATAACCTCTACGTTTCGCCTTTTTTAAATCAGCTATAAGTCTGCAGATTCTTGGTCATCTTCAATTAATCTTGATATGCAATTCAGTCTCTGCTTTACAGCTCTGAAGCTTTTCCATGTTTCATATTAACAGCCAGTTGTTCTGCTTCCTTCTCCACCAATGATATACATTTTAAATGGGCATGAATTTAAAGATGGTCCTGTTATTGTCCGTGCAATAAAATGCAACGTTTCAATGTAAAATTCATGAGCGCTTCATATGAATGCAAATGTTCTCACTTGCCAGAGCCCATATAATTCGCCAATTGTTAATGTATTATTCAAAGAGGAAGATTTTAATTATGGAATAATGTTTAAGCCCCAATCCAGACTTTTTCATCTGTAATTTCACAATGAGATTTAATGGATCATTTTGCTAATATACAAGCAAACATCTTGCCTTTCTGCCAGAACATTATACCTTTCAGTATAGTTAGTGATGAGCCTCTTGGCCTGAATTCTATATGAACCGTGTGGGCAGAAATCACAAACTTGTCACGTTCACATTTGCACAGGAGGAAAGTAACCTAGTGCACCCATGTTTCCTGTTGCTAAATGATGCTGAATGAAGGGAGTATATTATACCATTTGTCAATACTGTGGTGTTGGTAGTTTAAAATGCAGTATTCTTACCCATCTACACAGCATCCAAAACCTAAAAAGTGTTATACTCATTGACAAAAAATAACACACTCAGATATAATTGTTGGATTGCTGCAATACTGGGCCAGCAATTACGTCACAGGCAGATATGCAAATGATTTCAGGTGTGGTCTGATTAGACAATGGGTCTTGCATAGAAGTGCTTCTCCTACTGTCCATAAAAAGCATTCAGATACTTTTAGACAGTGTACGTCATTGATTGCCAAAAATACCTCCAATGTACTGCCAACAACACGTTCAAAGATATTTTGTCCAGTTGACAGACTTTGAGACATTTCAATGAATTGCCCACCATCTAGGCTGTTCTTATATAGCTGTTAGGAGGTGTTGGAAAAAGTGTTTCTGTGAAGACACATAGTGAAAATGTTCTGGATGGCTCAGACAGACCACCAGTTTGATCTGTCGACACACAGGTCTCACAGTTTCATTCTCCACCAACCAGACAGAGATAGCAACTTCACTACACATGCTTGTCTCTGCCCAAACAATTGCATGTGCTTAGCAGAAGGAAGTTTGTTGTCATGGTGACCATTATGCATCCTGCCATTGACAGCCAGCCACTATCATCTTCGTTTCCAGTTGTGTATATACCACATATACAAATTCAGGTTCTGAGTGTGATCCAATGTCATAAAGGTTTAATGGTCAGTATTTCAGCCCTGCCTTTTCTATGGAATGACACACTGCCCAAACTGCTGGTGTGATAGATGAGGTTCTACACACCCAGTTGCAACATCTGTGGGCAACCATATACCATACAGAACCTGTTTGCATCCAATGCCCAGTCATATCTCATCTTGTATCCAGGCTAAAGTTAGCCTAACAGACTAACTAGAGCCTCCTTTCAATTGTACAGTTTTCAATATTCATTTGGCTATAATGTTGTAATATCTTACTAATATCATCATTAAATTCTCTCATACTGTAGTCAAGTCAAGTCAAATTAATTTATATAGCGCCTTTTACAATGGTGCATCGTCTCAAAGCAGCTTTACAATATTATATTATGTTAAAAGGCCTTTCCCAAATTTAGCAAGCCTAGGGCGACAGTGGAAATGAAAGAGTTGAAGGAAGAAACCTTGAGAGGACCAAGACTCAAAAAGAGACCCATCCCTTTACAAAACACCATGGTCCTTCAGGTTCAAGCACACATTAACAATCACACACACACACACACACACACACACACACACACACACACACACACACACACACACACACACA
>JAUZST010008584.1:0-13484 GCA_034779995.1 Parotocinclus haroldoi
ACGGGGAGGACATGCAGACTCCACACAGAAAGGACCCAGGCCGCCCCGCCCTAGGATCGAACCCGGGACCTTCTTGCTGTGAGGCATCGTGCCGCCCATCTGCATCTTACAAATATTTAAAAAGTAGGACAAAGGAGTACAACAAATTCTTACGTTTTTCAAAAAAAAAAAAGAACTTTTCTGTAGTTTCTACGTTAGTATGTCGTTTGAGACATTTACAAATTGACAAATTGTCCCCTAAGTCCAGTATCGGCAGAAGCTTACGGATGGAGTGACATGTATTTGTATATCGTGTTGCAGATGTTCAGCTTCAACGTGAACCCACTGAGTCAAGAATCCAATGCTAGCATCACTGGATCGGTCTGCAGTCTATCCCTGTCAAAAACGGACGGGTCAAAAATTGGACTCAAAAATCTCCCGAGCTACATCGAGGTGCGTTCATTCATGTGCATTACATTCCAAAAACGTATCTCTTGGATTCGATCAAAATGTTCTGCCAGTTTAGTTAATGACTGGCATGAACAAATAAATGAACGTTTGCAAACCTTTAAGTGTAGTAATAGTCATTTAAAAAAAAATGCTGGATATGGGTAGATTTAGGAAGCAATCATTAATTGAACACGTGGGCACATGAGAGCGCTCTCAGAACTCATATCTCTGTGTAGATCTTTCTGCCACGTCCCGAAGCCGTTGAACCCACGCCGACCAACATGACTGTGGCAAATGGGTTTGCTCTCATCTCATCTTTCAACATCTCCGATATAAACTCAACTGTGATCGTTTCTGCAGTGCCAGACAACAACGTGTCTCTTCAGTTCCTCCTGTATCATTCTACCCAAAAATCTGTCAACAACACCAGGAGTGTCAATGTGACATTAAAAGGTAAATCTGAGACAAAACATTAATTACCTCGAAAAAAAACCTTGTGCCTGTAGCTGTAGGGAATTGCCTTCTATAAAGATAATAAATGTATAGCAGTTAGAGCCCTAACAGCACGGTTAAGTGCTTGGTGCGAAGTGGAAAAACAATGCGTGGGCATTTAAATGCTAGGAGATTAGAGTGTATCTGTACTGACACCTGCTGGTTGATGCGGTAATTGCAACCCGTATATGCGATGCAGTACTACGTTGTGGCCAGTTAACTTCATGGAAACTTCATGGAACTATTATGATATGATAAATGCTTTAATCTTTTTTTCTATTAGCCCCACTTTTCATGGACAGAACCGCAAGCATGGCCAGCACCCATATCAGAAAACACAGTGCTTGAAATCAACGCTGTGGCTTGAACCCAGGTCACCATCGTGACGAACTTCCAGATTGCATCTATGCACCCTGAGTGCACCTTAAAAGTTTTTTTTAAACCTGGATTCCATGATTAAATAACAAGCAAAAAAAACAAGTCCTCAATGTAGAACAAATACCAGTGAATTGGTGACAAGTGCAGTGGCGACTTTTTCCGTTTTACTTTGCTGAATAAAATTGTCTTTCTGTATTTCTTCTTCCCTTGTTCTGCGTGCCATTTGTGAAACAGATAATTATCGCTGGATCATTCAGCCAGAAATGATGCAAGGCATTAATGGAACCTGGTTTGTGAACATAACGCCAGTCAACTACACTTCAACCAAGTCACTGTTAATCCAGCTGTCCATTGTGAACTTCAAGTGCGTGTTCTGGGATGAAACCTTGGCGGAATGGAGTACTGAAGGTTGTAAGGTGAGCATGCGATCTTTGATCGGAGAGCTACAGTACAGGTTCTCGACACGGTCTGTTCTTTATGTTTGTTTTACATTTAGCGTAGTAATTAATGGGCCAGCAGTCTTGAGTACGTCAGGGTGGAAACTGGGTTGAGAATGAAATGAGATGTCACCAAAACGTCTTGAATTATCTTCACTCACAAATGTTTCCATCTGTATGTAGGTCGGCCCCAAAACGATGCCCTCAATGACCCACTGTTTGTGCAACCACAACACCTTTTATGGGAGCTCCTTCTTTGTGATGCCCAATAAAGTGGACTTGTCCCGCACAGCTGCCCTGTTTGCCACCGTGAAAGAGAACTACGTGGTTGTGGTCGTCCTCAGCGTTTTCTTTTTCCTATTTCTGATTGTTTTGCTGTGGGCATGGTATGCAGACAGACGCGCCCTCAGAACGGTACAGAGTTCAAAAGCAATTCCGAGTCGAATTCAAACGTGTAGTACGATAATGCGGACCAGAAGAACAGAGGTAATGATGCTTTGTCTGCATTTTCAGAGGAAGATTACTCTCTTGGAAGACAATCATCCATGTGCCCATTACAACTACCTGGTGAACATACAGACAGGCAATCGGAAAGGGGCAGGTACTACAGCCAAGGTGGGCCGCAATTCAGTGCGCCATTTTTTGTATGGGGGCACATCTGTAATAACTATTTGTAGTAGCCAGTTGCTACAAGCTATTCGGTCTGTTCGTAAAGTAAAATTCAAAACCTGAAGCAAACTGCCGGGGTAATAATGCGTAATAGTCTCAGAAAACCTTTACCTCTGATAGTAATTTGCTCCTGCATAGTGACTGCTAAAGAAAGTCTTTATAAAGTCTTGGTAAACATTCCTGTTCAGCTGCTTGTTCGTTTAGAAGAAGACGTGCTATTTTGTCTTTTTTCACTTTTGTAAATGGATCGTGTTTTTGGGTAGGTTATGATGACCCTAGAGGGATCCGAGGGTGAGAGCTCAACCCACCTGCTATCTGATCCAGATCAACCAGTGTTTGAGAAAGGAGGAGTAGACTTGTTCATGATCAGCACTGCTTACCCTCTGGGAGAACTGCAAAACATTAAGCTTTGGCACGACAATACAGGAGGCCATCCCGACTGGTGAACAGAATCTGTTATTCTTTTTGCTTTCAGTTTTGGTAAGGTTGTTTTAGAAATTAATACACGTGCAGCTTAAAGAAAGAAATCCGACTTGGCTTGACTTTAAAAAAAAAAAAAAAATGGTATCCAGTGCATTTTTTGGCTTCTGGGTGGTGCAGGATTAAGACGAAAATGGATACAACAGTAGATAGTGGTGACATGAGACGTGGGTTTTGAAAAACAGATGAAATATTCTCAAGGTTTAGGGTCTGTAAATATCAATGAAAGGTGAGGCGGGGCTAATGACAATAAAGAGAAGGTGCCAGGTAAACTACGGCTTCTAAAACAATTCCAAACGGTACATATTCTTAAATCAGAAAATGTACCCATGCATTGTTTGCTACCTAAAAAAGCCAGGGCTCTTACCTTGTACTTAAGCACTGCTCTTAGCATTTCTAACTCCTATTTGAGAAATTTGGTCCTGAACTTGACAAACTGTCCCCCGTTAGGTTCTTGCAAAAAGTGACAATAAAGGACTGCCAGACTAAGCAAGTCTCATACTTCCTCTGCTCCACCTGGCTGACTGCCAATGGCGATGCGCCTTGCAAGAGGACTTTCAACCCAGCCAAGAAGAATGAGATCTCCAGTTTTGGGTATCGGACTTTGGTTGCCACCTGCTACGCACGGTCCTAACAAATGTGCGTTTATATCATGATGGTAACACTCACATTCACGTTTATTGTGATTTACCCAGCCACATTTTCCAAGCTCGGACATCCACTGGTTTCCGGGACGAGCACATTTGGATGTCGATCGTAGACCCGCCACGTCACAGCCCCTTCACCCGCGTGCAACGAGTCTCCTGTTGTATGTCCCTGCTGCTGTGTACAATGGCCATCAACATCATGTTCTGGAATATTCCCAGTGATACGCAGTCTCCGGTCATCATCAGATTGGGTCAGTTTGTCTCCTTTTGATTTGAGAAATCCATTATTTACCACTGGCTCAGCATATCTTGCATATCTTTCTTCCACCCAACAGGAACTTTTGAACTCACCTGGCAACAAATCATGGTCGCGGTCGAGAGCGCCCTGCTCATGTTCCCAATCAACATCCTCATTGTCACCATATTCCGCAGCATCAAGCCTCGCATTTCCAACAAGGAAAAGTTCAAGTCCCAAACTAACAGCCACCTCCCTGCTGCTACCATGCAGACGATTCTCAAGGTTAAGAAAGGCAGAAATCCTTTCGATTATTGTTTTATTATTCTACATGATGAGACTTCAAGCCTTCTTTTTTTCTTCTTTATTCAGAACTCACAGGATATTATCAACATTCTCAGCAAAAGTCCCAAAAATCACGTGATGGCAATGCAGCAACATCCAGAGACCACTGCTGATCTGTTTGCAGCTCTAAATCAAATGCATGACCTCCTCACACATATGCTAGGTAAGCGCCTTTCCTCGTTTCTTTTTATATGATTTATCCGGCTACATGCCTACGTCACAATCTACCGGTGGGGCGTTTGTTATAGCCAGAATGCTCAAGGGAAAATCTACAACCACAACCTCTCTGTCCACACAGGGCAGAGTAATGAAGACCAACACTGGGCCCACTGCAGCCGCTTTGTATACTACTCACTGTGTCATTTCTCACTGCTGTTTGACCGGGCTGGCGAGAAGGTGTTCTCTCATCCTGAGGACCTCAATCTTGCCAAGAACACTGTGAGCATGATGCTGAAGAAGGCCGAGACAGTGACCTCCAGCAATCCGATTGTGAGGTCAGATTTCTCCTTCATCTACTGATAACTAGCAGAAGAAGGTCCATTGATTGGTTCAGTGATTTCTATGTATAGCGTAATGTCCAAACCTCTGTGAGCTTATCCAAGCTGTTATCAGTTGCAAAAAAGACGCTGTTTGGTAAATTATTACTACACAATGCGTAAAGGTGATAAAATACTGCCACTTTGATTCGTTTTCTCATAACCCAGTCACGTCTCAAGAGTCTGGCCACAAATGCTAATCCAGTTTAACACTACATTTCCCAAGGTGCAACCTATAGACCTAGGGCAATCTGGAAGTATTCTATACTGCTCCAAAAAAAAAAAAACCCAAAAAACAGGGGACATTTAATTAAAGGATATTTATTTAGAAACGTCCCTGAATTTTTTGCGAGCAGTGTATTAGCTGAAGCCTTTATGTACAGTTTATGACCGTGGTTACATTACATTACACATGTTTTTTTTTTTAGCACTGCACCCCCTCCAGAGGAGCAGAAGAAGAATAAACCCGGCTGCAAGCTGCCCTGGTGGTTCGTGTTCGTGGGCTGGGGTCTTCTCGTTACCATAAGCGGCATCTCTACCTTCTTCACCCTGCTTTATGGCTTCCAGTATGGAAAGGAGTCCTCCATTCGATGGGTCATTACCCTCACGCTGTCCCTCTTCCAGAGCATTTTCGTCATCCAGCCTCTGAAGGTGAGCCGACAAGTTTGTCACTCAGCAAGTACGTTGCGCTGTTGAAGATGCCGTATCTCACTGATAGCGGTTGCTTGCAGATTGTTGGTCTGGCCATCTTCTTTGCTCTTGTTCTGAGGCCAGTGGCTGTGGAGGACAGCGAGGAGGTCGAGATTCTGCTGGAAGGTAAGAGAACCATCTGCACCAACAACTAACGTGCGTTCGGATTGTCTTGGCTAGGGAAAATGTCATTGGGAAGCATGGCTGCACATGGCCTTCAGGGTCTTGGGTTCCAAGCTTTGGTCCTCACCTCTAACGTCTGTGAGGCATGTTCTCCCTCTGCTCTTGCGAGTGGTTTTAGGGTTTTGTCTCACACCCCAAAAACGTCGGTAGGTTAAATGGTTTTCCCTTAGGGATGGGTAACCAAGTTACCGGGTGATACCTCTAGGGATAGAAAATATTTTGAACCAAAAATCTTTGACAACTTAATCATTTTTATCATGATTTATCTTGCTTGCAGTATCACGGTATTTTGTTGAGATATCTTGAGACGGAGGGCTGCAGAATTTTAGGCAAAATATTAATTTCATTGGATACTTAAAAAACTAAAAAGTAACTAAAAAAGTGTGCGCCCGTTATTATCTCAAGTGGATTGGATAGGGAAAGGGTCCAAAACTGCTTACCAGCACCTACCAGTTCTGTTCCCTATGGTTGGAATGTATTGAATAGTACCGAACAGACCAACTCCGTTTTTCATAAGGTTAAATAGCGTTTAAAAAAAAAAACCCAGCAATTGCTTTGACGGCCCTAAATTCACAGCAAGGTCTAAAACCTAAAAGAGACTTTGAAAAATGAAGCTAACAAACTAGAAACCAAATGAATATTAATACCAACCTTTACACTGAAACCGAACAGAATCCTAAGTGAAAATTAGGAAAATGAAGAGTTTGAAAACGTTGTAATAATAACACTGTTCATTCTAGGCAATTCTAGGCTTTCCAGTTGAAATGAGGATTTATTTTTGTTGTTCTTCTTTATCTTTCCAGATCAACGGGAAAAATGTGAGACATTCACTGGACGACAGATGCTCTGATTCAGGACCAAGGCAAAGACATGAACAGCATGATGAGCAAAAAAAAAAAGAACAAAACTACTCGCACTGTTAGCACGGACGATACAGGTGACCAAAAAGTCTGGAAACATGTGGTAGAAATATTTTTTTCCCCAGTGATACTGAATGGAGGGTCAGAGAGGTAACATGGTAAAAGAAATCAAACCTAAAACATATGAAGTGAAGGTCCTATGGCTTCCAGACTTTTCTGACACCATATGGTGGTGGTATTTTTTTTTTTTTTGCATCATGTACATGCTCTGTACATGTCTTATTTTCATCTACAATAATATAATCTATATTCATTGCATATACATATATATTCCGGACATAGCCTAAAAGATCGGCCCCATTACTTTCCCTTTTGTTTTCTGAAATACTTTACTCACCCTAATATATATATATATATGCGCGTGTGCGCAGTCTGTAAGTAATTTGACAGGGATATTTTTGTTGTTTCGACACCCGGAGATTTATTTTAAGCATATTTATATTGATTGGTTTTGGTTATAGGATTCACAGCATTAAATAAAACTTGTCCAATTACTTCTAGGGCACCCTTTATATTTAAACGTTGTTTCAGGGAAACTTCTGAACTGTGAAATTTACTAATAAATGTCTTAAATCTTTCAAAATTTAAAAAAAGTGGTCTGTTTTACAGGTCCTTTATCTGTTTTAGAGATATTTTCTATTTCGGGGGAAGTCTGCCTTGTATCACTAATCCTTGATTTTCACTTCTAATTAGTGCTGAATTGTTGTTTATCCATAGAATCAAGAGCTTACTGAAAAAAAAGTTAAGTTTAATGTATTCCACAAGATAACATAATGCAACATGAATTTTTTTTTGGTTCGTTTTAAGCTTCGCCAGATGTTACCAGATCAGTTTCACTCCTCATTCTGTGTATCTCTGTATGAAAAGTTCTATAATAAATTTCTTCTCGTATCTTATTTTGAGCTTGTCGTTTCCAGTCCAAACCCAAATATCCTATAACAAACCTTTAAATTGAACTCGGGCCCTTAAGACTTGCTACATGTATGAAAGTGTTGGTCCTATATATAAATTCATCTGCTCAGCCAACGCTGCTAACGCTGACGAGTCTGTAAATTATAATTCATGGACTGTCTAAACTGGTTTATAACCGATAACATTACCGTTTCTTATATAGAAAACCTCGCAGCAGGAAGGTCCCGGGTTCAATCCCAGAGTGGAGTGGCCTGGGTCCTCCCCGCGTCTGCGTGGGTTTACTCGGTGTGCTCCGGTTTCCTCCCACAGTCCGGAGACACGCCCGTTAGGTTATTCAATCACTCTAAATTGGCATCGACTCGAGGGCGTAATGGCGGCGTTCAGTAATGGCTAAAACACCACCAGCATCTACGCGGCCTCTGACAGACTGGTCGGTCAAGGTGATCAGGGTGATAAAATACACCGCTTACAAAACTTAGGGGGTATTTCTAAACGAGACGGTGTCTATGTATCTAATAGCCTGGACAGGGACGAATGAAATACAATATTCTTCACCAGCTTTCTTCAAAGATCGGTTTTGGAGAACCATGCTATGGACCGGCCCTAAAACATTTCCAACTTCCCCCAGACCACGTCGGAGGACCCCTAATCTCCCCCTACCCTCCTCCCATGCCAAGTGTTACCTGCTGGATGACATTAAAGCCCACGAGACACTCAGACATGCCCGGCTTTCAGTGAGACTGAAAGAATTTGAGTTTAATACACAGCCTGATTTTTCAACGTGACACTTTCCAACGTTTGGTTCCATAAAGCGTCAAGCACCGAATGGCATGAAGGCCCCATCCAATCCAAATGGAGCAATCTCCAAATCAGATCTGCTAATCTGCGGTTCGGCTGCAAAATTCTGAAGATGGAACAAAGTGAGTGACTGTGTATAATAGTGACTATTGAACTCCCTGGTGAGTATTTTAATGATGGCATGTAATCATCCGACTTTTTAAATCCCAGGTTTATTTATTCGTTTAAATAGTAAAACTTTTTCCATTCTCCTGACTCGGACACAGCCAAATCACGTCTGCATGTGCTGCCTGACCCACCCGAAAGGCACTGCTGGGACTCGAACCCAGGTCAATGCAGTTGTGGTCTAACACAACAAGGTAGGCCGGTTTGCTGATCGGTGGCATCTGGATACGTACAAGAACTGCATATTATATCATTTCGTTACGGTAATGAACACCGTTTTAACGTTCGGCCACGAACACAATTTTGAAAATGGTTAGTTATGAGCAAATATATTTTATTGTAGGATCATCAGATGTTAAAACTAGTCCACAGCAAACAGAAATCCCCGGTATTCGCTCTTTTAAGCTGATCTGTGGGGAAACATGGCTGACCAGTAGTGTTATAGGCTTAGATTTCAGAGGAACGAAGCGCAAAATGAGGACATAGGAAATAATAACACTAATAACATTATCCAGAAATGTAAAGAACAAGAACAAAGACCTTGTAAGATGAAACATGTTAGAGCGAATGACTGCTGATAAAGGCAAAGTCCGTGCGGAAAAACAGGAGCGTACAAACTGATTATATCTCGCCAGATGTCTTCGGACCAATTACCTAAAATGCACCGTTACGCAAAGACATCGTTTCGAAGGCATAAAAAAGCTGTGTCATACTTTCCGTACGGTTTCTCGAGACGGCCGTGTCATTCCACAGACATCCGAGTCACGTGAACATGACGTAACGACAGGACAGATAAGCCTTGGTGAGTCACCATGCGGATCACAAGGTGTACGTGGTCATTCAGAAAGCCAACGCCTGGGTGTGCCAGGGAAACCGGTCAAACTGGTCCGTCGCTGATTTAGACGACTGCCTTGAAACACACTGTGACTGCTGGGATTTGTTTTGTTTTATCTGTATCCTATGAATACACTCCTATCCATATGAAATCGAGGTGTCGGGACTATAATATGACGTCTAAACGGAGGCCATTCAGAAAGATTTCATTACAGATGAAGGTTAATTAAAAAGGCCAAAAGGAGAGTGCTTAGAAAAGGCTTCCTATTTTATATATTTAGACCAATATCTGAATGAATAGTCTCGATAACGGTGTACAAATCTGCCTGTGCAACCCGCAAATCTTCAAATTTCATCGGGTCCTTCAAGCTGGAAAGGTTATGGATAAAATACTGAACCTCCACCATTAAGACCCCAGTGTGGGTTTTTTTTTCCCCCGCATGAGGTAAATGTGACACTGGTCTCTGTAGTAATAAGAAATCATTGTGGCAGATGAAGGTTTAGATTAGATATCGGATCAGATCTCTAGGACAGTCCATTAACATTTCACGCATCAGGCAAGCCAAACTTCTTAGGTCTTTTTCTTCAGCTCCTCAAAGCGCCGGGACAAGTCGTCAAAGTCAATGTCATCTGCAGCGCCGGTGTTCCCGCCCAAAGACGAGTTGGGGAGTGTGTCAGGAACCGAGGGCAGCTCAGGAAGCGCATTGTTATCGTAGATCTGAGAAGGTCCGGGGCCTGCAGTTGGAGGGTTATGGAACAGACAGAGAAAAGGTGATGCTGCTGAAAAATTATTGCCATTGTTAGAAATATCAGGCATTATGAACTCATGAAAATTGGCTTGGCTGAAACGATAATCACACAGGCCCACAGAGTGGATTGATAAATCAGTGAAACATACCTGGGATAACCTGGGAAGGATCACATGGTTTGATTGCCAAATCATCAATCTTTAAAAAAAAACAAAAAACAAAAACACACAAGATATAGAAAGTTACAGACGCGTGTTGTTATACGGAATTGTAAACGGCTGTAAACTGAGCAACAGGCCAGGTTTTTCACAATTATGAAACTGATTGAAGATTAAGTGTGAAACACCTAAGTGACTTCTCTTACACTGATCCAACTGCAAGCTGGCTGACAACAAAGATCAGATCCCCCAACGGTGGCAAGCTGGCAGTGCTAGGATTTGAAACCTTAACCTTCTGGTTAACCGTCTGGCACCAACTCTGGTGGGACTGCGGTGGCCTGGTCGGTTAAGGTACTGGACTGTGGACCTGATGGTCCAGGGTTCAAATCCCACCTCTACCAAGCTGCCACAGTTAGGTGATTAAGCAAGGGCCTTAACCCACCACTGCTTGAATTGTAAGACTCTGGATAAGGGCGTCTGCTAAAGTGTACATTTACCTCTGCACATGCCAAGTCCAGTCACTGAGACCCTTAAAATCTACCTTTATAATCAGTTCATTTCTGATCAGCTCCATTAACTGAAATTAGGTGATCAGACGGATCACAAGATTTAGATCAGGGTTAGAACACAGGCGTTTGCGTTAAACTTTCTTTGCTTACATTTACAGCATTTAACAGGCGCTCTTACCCAGAGCATCTTAACGGTCGATGCGATCTTACGTTGCACAACCCAAGGAATCGAGGGTCCATGGGCTTGCTTGTAGATGCAGCTTGTTGGTGCTTGGAAACCGACGTTCTGGCCAGTAGTCAAGTACAGTGACCACTGAGTCACAAATCTTTACTAAGGATGCAGGAATGCTGTAAATGTGCATGCTGCTGTTAGTGTATTAGTGTACTACACTGCTCACAAACATGAGGGGATATTTCATTTCCAGAGTATCCCCTCATTTACGTGAGCACTGTAATTTACTATGCAAAGAAAGAGGTCTTCCTCATGGCAGACTGAAATTTCAGTCATCGGAGCAGCAGGATCAGGAAGTGGAAAAGCGTCTGAATAACGAACGGCGTGCAGCTGGCCGCGTGTGTGTGTTTACGTGTTAGTATTAACCGCATTGGCAACTAGTGATGCACCGAAATAAACATTTGTCTGTCAACTGGCACGGAAGGTGATACGTTTGTGTCTTATTCCAACAAACGGTGCTTCTGTTGGGCTGGTTTCCACTGACCGGGTTGCTCATTTCTCTCGCGGGATCTGGCAACCCTGGAATAAAACCGCAGAATCCGCTAAACAGCTACCAAAACACTTGTGGGGAAACCCTGAAATGCCGTCCGCGCTCGGGGAAATTAAATATGTCGTTAAATTTGAGGTTTACGTCACGCTGTCTTTGCAAAAGCGCAAACCGGATTAAACACGCAAACCCAGAGGTTTGCCATGATCAGGTCATCCAAGTGCCAGTAAACTCATTCATCAGACTGCTGACAGAATCGGATTTTCTTCCACACCTGCCGTTTGCGAACTACAGCCTGACATGAACCTTTTATTTTTGTTTTGTTTTGTTTTTGAATGCAAAACTTTCGAAATCTTTTCGAAAGTTTCGTCCGATATTTCTAAAGTGGCCGCAATTTCGGTGCATCTCTAATGAACTGCCCGCTGTTCATCCCTCCAAACAGTGCTGTTGCCATAAAGAACGGTGGAATATAATCTAGAACAAACTCCTCTTCCCTGTAAAATGCCAACAGGACGTCCAACTCTGGAAGGGACGGTGGGAGCAGGGGACACTTGCACTTACGGACTCGTAGGTTGGGGGGCAGCTAGGGAGCTGAGGGGGCTCCCCTCCTCTCACAGGAGGCTGGAAGTTGTTAAAGACATCATAGGTACCAACAGGACCATTGAAGGGCTCCTACAAACACACGGGGCAACGGTTTAGATGTATAAACGTCACACGTATCACACTGCACTTCATTTGAACTCAGTAGGTTTGGACTGTCTTACAGCTCCTTTTGGTGGAGGGTAGTTAAAGGCAGTGGGTGATGGCATGGGCATGGGCATAGGCATGTGCATAGGCATGGGCACAGCAGCAGCGGGAGCAGTGAAGCCCCCTCCACCTCCACCACCACCACCACCAGGCTTTTTGAAGTCGTTGTTCACGTCGATGAGGTCGGCGTCCTCCCCCACTTCTGGCTGCAAGTGAAAAAAGACGAGGAGGATTTACAAAACAACAAATGAACTCGCATCCGAACAGGAGGCCGCCGTTTTACGCAAGTTTTACCTGAACCATAGCGTCGGGTTCGTAGGGGACGTTATAGTTTTTGGCGATCTCGATGAGGTAACGCTCCACCAAGATCTTTGGAGGGGCCTCCACGCTCAGCTTGTGCATGAGCTAGCAAAATACAACCAACGTAAAGCGTTAAGAGCCACACATGAGATGTGCCTTCAAATAACAAAAGCAAAATCGTACTCTGTCGTTGACGGTTCCGATCTGGTTTGTCCTGCAGAGCTTGCCGTACTCCTTGCTGTATTTGGCGCACAGCTGGTCTGACACCTTCAGGAGAAACAAGTCAATTGGGGCTCATTTTTAAACAACTAACAATTGCCCCCTCCCGTCGCTTATGGAAAACGCCTCTTTTAGGCATCTTACTATTTTGAGCTCAGAGACTTCTGACTGTAACCGAGGAGCAGCCCAAATCAGAGTGGACACTGCTTCCTGAAGACCAGGATCGAGCTCCCTGGAAGGAACACGGTTAAATCCAATGACCACGACGGCAACATAAGAGAAAACGGTGGCTGCAGACTCTTTCGCTGTCGCTAAAACTTACTTCATGGATTGGATCAGGCCAAAACGCGCTAGCAGCAGATCACAGTATAACTCCAGGATCTCCATGGCCTCCACCAGGTAGTCTTCTCTGATGATATGTTCCACTCTGATCCTCGCTCGCTCATCTTTGCCTCCTGACAAGTAGTCTGCGATCTCCTTCCGTGCCTTCTGAGCTAATTCAGCTGCAAAACACAGATTAGGTCAACATTCCTATCCACGCTCTTTTAAGTTAAATACAGATCTAACGCAGCAGGGTGGGAGCGGCTCACTTTTCTTCTTCTCAAGGAGCTTGAGGCGGTTGATGACCAGTCTGAGATTGACTCGCAGTCTCTCTCCTTTAAATCCACCACCAAGCATGATGGATAAATCACTGTGGATGAGAAGAATGGCACAGGACTTTAAACAGTAATAAAAGGGGGAGCCCGAGAGAGGAAAAACAAACAATCTTCTAATCTGAAAAAATTCGGACCAAAATCCCGTTTAATCGAACCAAAGAAGGTGAGAGCGAATAAGAAAAAGAAGCCACAAGTCGCCCCTTAGAGCGGATACAAAGCGGGTCAGCGAGATATGGGAGGATTTTTGGGATCCCCGGGAGAATTGGTGCTTTTATCA
>JAUZST010008585.1:0-13483 GCA_034779995.1 Parotocinclus haroldoi
CTCTCTCTCTCTCTCTCTCTCTCTCTCTCTCTCTCTCTCTCTCTCTCTCTCTCTCTCTCTGTCTCTCCCTCTCTTTCTCTGTCTCTCTCTCTCTCTCTCTTTCTCTCTCTCTCTCATTTGTTTTGTAGAAGACTAGTGTGTTCTGGATGCACCTGGTGGGTGCAGTGCTGACGTTTGGAGTGGGGGCACTATACATCCTCTTCCAAACCATCATGTCCTTCTTTATGCAGCCACACATCCACCCAATACGCATCTTCTGGTTTCGGCTGGTCATCTGCGCCTGGACCTTCTGCAGTATTATTAGCAGTATCCTTTATCATCATCAGCTCTATTAAACATACAGCTCAGTGTAGCACAGGGGCAGTGTGGGGGCGGAGCTAATTAGATAATTAGTACAAGGTTCTAGTTTGATCAGGGAATCATGTCACATTTCAGGATTAAAATGTTCTACGTGATGGTTATGAGCAAGGAAATACAGTCAGTAATTAGAATTGGATGTAGGATTATAAAAATATACCAAACTCTGAAGTCACTGATATTAGAATAAAATGAAGGGCTAATGTCAGGGGTTACATTTAAAGATGAACAGCCAGAAATCCTCATTCATTCAATTTCTTTAGATCTTTAATCTTTAAGATTAAGATCTGTTAGATTAAAGATAAAGTTAGGACTATGGTTTGCATATTACATCAAGGTTTCCAGACTGATTAAGATTTAATGTTCAGTAGGATTTTATATAAGACTGAGATTAGGATTAAATGTATTATTGTACATTTTACATGTAAGATTTGATGACTGGTAGTGGTGAAGATTATTGATAATGTCGTAAGTTTACTCCTTGATGGTTTATCAGTGTTTGTGTCATCCATGATCATGTACAGCATTGTGTCACGAGGAGTTGTGAACAAGAAACTCCTCTGGGTCCCAGAAGATCCAGTGAGTATTGCTGCCATGTGGTAGTGTGTGTGTGTGTGTATACAGTTGCACCTAGGTTGACATTGTTGATTCATTCAAGAAGACCTGTTGAGTACAGAAAATGACGAATACCTGTATGAGGCATTATATGCATTAAAAGAGTTGTACTTTACATGTGCTCCCTGATTAAAATAAGTTTAATATAGTCTAATATTACACAAAAAAGTATACATTCGATTCCAGTTGATTAAATGAACATGCCCTATGTTTCTAGCTGAAATGTGTAGAGAACCCTTATTATTGTCTATTCGTGTGTTGCAGGGGTACACGGCACACATGGTGAGCACGGTGTCTGAATGGAGCCTGGCTTTTTCCTTTGTCAGTTTCTTCCTCACCTACATCAGAGACTTCAAAGTAAGAACACACACACACACACACACACACACCATGTCTCACTATCTTTTAGACTGTCCATTGACACAGCAAATGAATGCTACACCTACACCTAACTCAAACCTTAACCTGAGAAACCTAAAGCAAAACGTGATATTTTAAAGGAAGTTGCAGTTTTGACATGGGGACCAGCAAAAGGTTCCCAAAAGGTAAATATTCAATGTTTCTGTCCTTGTGGATCCTACACACACATGAAAAATAAACTTGGCTCTAAAAATGAGTAAATCACAACTATCAGTTTCTATCAGACACTTTTAGATTTATTTATTAGCACTCTGGTATGTGCGATTTCAAAGCAATATGAGGCAAGTAGCAGAGTGCCAAAGGATTAAAATAATAATGTGTGTATCCCAGCTATTATCTACAGTGGAGGTTTATGGGGGTATGAGTAGAATGGAGAAAAGTCGTAAGCTCCAGTGATTAGAGGTGGTTATAGAGGAGCCTGCGCTGTGTGTTGTGACACTTTCTTGTACCTCAGTAGCACTTCTGTCCATTTGAACCAGAGGGGAGAAAATTCGCAGCTCTCATGCCAATACCCTGTCACTATATTGTGTCTTGTCCTTCTTTGGAGCACTGTCATTCAACATGTTGTTGATTTAGTTATCGTAGTATTGGTTGATTGATGTACACATACACACACATTCACTCTCTGATTGGTGTGGATAGTTGATTCTTTGCTTGCAAACACCGTTGTTGATGTTTGTACCTGTAGAAGATCAAGCTGAGGGCGGAGGCGGATCTGCAGAGCAGCAATCTACATGACTCCGCCCACTTTGGCTCAACATGGAATGCTGAAGAGACATCTCCCTTACTCACTGGATCCATCTAACGTGCACACACTCATGAACATATGCTTCCGTCCAAATTAGGCATGTGCTGAAAATATGTGCTGATTATGGACACCCCACAATGTCCCGGTAGCCTGTATTATGTTATGGTTGAGATAACTTATAGACTGCGTGGGTTGTGCAAATGTTATGGTCCTGTATGTACAAACGTAAAGACGTTACAAGACAGTAACAGTTACAAGTAAGAGTAACTTCAATATAACACACTTATGTCCCTACATACTGGAAAAAATAAGCATTTGCACCTTTTTACATAAGAAGATGAGAACTGATGGTGAAACCTGGTTAATCTCAGATGTGCGGTTTGGTCTGAAAAAGTTCTGCAATGAAGAGCAAAAAAAAGATTGCTAAAACAACAGCAAGTACATGGCCTTACATCTGATGTTTGTCAGATTCCCGCAGTTATCTGATTATTTAAGTGGCCCTGTAAACCACATACTCCTCTTTTCCTGGATCAGAATAAGATCTAGAGATCAGACTAAGAAACCCAATATTGATATTATATCTTAATAATCTGATCCTTACATGCACTGAAACATGCCTTGTCAAACAAGGTTAATCTGCTTATTTTAAGAGACTTATTATGCTTATTTTGGACTTTTTTGGGCTTGTTTCTATAGACCTTATGCTTGATTCTGTTGTGGGATCTGGCAACCTAGATTAAACACAGTGTCTGTGAAAGAGCTACCAAACACATTTGGGGAGACTCTGAAACACAGTATATGTTCAAGGAAATTAAGAATTGCATTATTTAAGTATTATAGTTTGAAGTTCACATGGCATTCTTATATGAGATTATTGGCTGATAGCAAAGAAGATATTGTGGAAATGGTAAACTGAGGTAAACTGACATTTTAAATATGATGTTTTATTAGTCTTATATTGTTCTTATAGAGGTTGTGTGAATTCGATTTATTTAGAAGTAAGTAAATGTGTATTTATATAGCATTTTTATATGCCAAGTATCAAAGTAATTTGCTTACAAATGCTATACAATACAAGAAAAATAACATGTAGTTTGTTCAGGGATGCCAAAACCTTTGCTTAATCTTTGTCAAGTCATCGTGGAGCATGATGGGTGTGTCTAAGCTTTAAAGATTTAAAATGTGACATGTTTGAATTGTGTCCTGGGGCCAGAGAACGCAACATGCAGGTTGTTCATCACCTTGGCTGGGAAGGGGTTGCTATTGCAGCACCAGTGATTGAGCCCCAACTGACCACTACTTCCTCAGACTTACTCTTTATTTGTATACAGTTTCCATAGCAACACTTACTATTACTCATAATAGTTATGAATAATAGTAGATTTAACTGATAATATATATAATAAGACAGGGTTAGTCAAAAGATCCATCGCGTGTTGAGTCGTGGACTTTGCCAAAACCAATGTTGAGGTTTTTTTCATCGGTTGTCTTCCACAATCCCAGTTTGTATAAATTTGGCTATGAGAGATGCAACAGTGCTGTATGAAATTGTAGTAATTCTAGGTGTCGGTTGTTGAAGACTACAGCCATATTACAGCAGGTGCATTCTCCGGAAATCAGAATCGTCACGTTTTTACATTTCTGTGTTCTGCTTTCAAGATAGTGACCATGTTCTGGACGTAGCCTAAAAGAGAGACCCCCTCACCCATTACTTGCTGGAGTATTCTGAAACAAAAGGGTGTCCTGTGACTGTTCTTTCCTTCTGTAGATTAACTATTAACTATTAATCAGCACATGCCTAATTACAAACTCTTCTCTAAAGTGCTGTATTACAATTTTATGATTTCTATATAAAAACTGAAGATGTTTTACTAGTTGCATTCAAATTCTGATTGTGATTTAAAATAACATGGCATTGAAAAAAACAAAACTTTTTACGGTTCAAATCGTGATTTTAAAAAAAAATAAGAGGTCAAATTAACAAATGACGCTCTGTGGTTGTATTTTTAAAAAGCTTTCAACATGTTGTCATTTGTTACTAACCATTTTTCTATAATTTTATATGGAATGTTAAAGTGTAGAATTCTGTACTACAGCATCCAATATTTGAACATATCAATATTGAACCCTTTGAGTACGATTGAAAGAACCTACAGTCCTGACAAATAAACACCTAAGGCATGTTTTTCCTGCAACACTTCAACCGTTCAGCAGTAGGTTGTTTCAGTCACATTTAGCGTTCATTTATAAGTATGGGACAAATATGTTCAATGGTCCTCAAACAGGAGCCATTCATAGCACACGGAGAACATTTATTTTAGTCATTCTTATATTGTTACGAAGAAACTACCATGCTACTATCACTGTTTGCATATTGCTAACTAGCATTTCTAGCTCTCCAGATATAACAGATTACTTATGCACATCAAAAATGGTATTAAACTGTTGCTACGTGTTCTTTATCTGTCACAATATCATTTTTTGCAGTTTTGAAGCAGAGTAATAAACTAATTTGTGCTTTTCCAATTTTTAGCTGCACTAGCATATTAATAACGTTTTTCACATATCTCATAACAAGCCGAATTTTTTTATTCTATAATTGCTGCAAAAATAAAGTACATTTAAAAAAATGTAAACTCGTATAAGTTTGATTAATCATGTCCTTTCATGAAGCTCACTGTTTTGAGTGCTAACTGTTAGCATTCCGTGTAATGCAAATTAGCGTTAGCATTTCCAAATGCTGATACCTAGGTTTTTTTGTTTGCTTGATTGTAACAGAGTCTTTTCAGTGAAGAAGCAGTGCTTGTGTGCTTTTATCACAGATCTTATAATTATCTCATAACACATTATATGATGTCAGTAAACCTAATTAACCACATTAGCCTTTCTTATTCACTAGATAGCATTACTATTTCTAAAAGTACGATGTCTTATGTTTAGCTGTTCAGGAATAGCATATAAGATTAACAAACTGAGACTCTGTGTATGCCAGGTATTCAGTAGCTATAGCTAAGCTCACTCATATGTTCGGGTCCTACCCAAAACTTCAAAATTATTTGTCCAGTTTTTTTTGTTAGGTGACGTCTGATTCTTCAGCATTTGTGTAAACCCCTTTATTTTGCATCCCAATGAACTATTTAAATTGACCTAACAGTATATCAGATGTTGTGTTTTGCATCTTTACTTGTTTACTACTTTGATCTAATGTAGAAAATAGAAAAATAGAAAAAAAAAATTTACACTAAGCGGTTCTACTCACAAATTTTACCAAACCTGCAAACTCTTCTTGTCCATTTTGATAAGTTACCACCTCTGTCTATAAACTGACAAAAAATTGAGAGCCTTTATCTTTATTTAACTACTTAATTATATTGTGTACCCGCGATACCACTACTTTCACTTTATTTTTTTTAACCACAATTGTCATTGCTTAATCAGTGTTACCTATTTTTTATTTTCTTTTTAGACCAACAGGCTTGGGAAGGGGGTTGTTGAATGTATGTTATCAGAAAAATTTGGATGTTAACATTGTTTGTTAATATTTGTATTGTTACTTTATATATTTAGCATCCAATAAAAACACGTTTTAAAAAGGTTAACAAAATGAAGATTAATATAATTAACAATTTTACAAAGACTGAGCCAGCTATAGTCTAAACCAAATGCTAAACTGTGTTTATCCTCACTTTGCTGAGTCATTATATGAGCCCTATTAGCTTACATCTGTGATACATATATGTCACATGTTTCATTTTTCAACTCTTAAAGGCTATTTATTCATTATCTTTTGCTTAATCAACATGGTGCCCACCCGGCAACTCTGGGCGCAAGGGCAAGAACAACCCTAAATGGAGCGCCAGTCCATCTGTCACCAATTAACCTAACACGTCTTTGGACTGTGGGAGGAAACCAGAGTAATCCCACGCAGACACGGGGAGGACCCAGGCCGGGAAGCCAGGACCTTCTTGCTGTGAGGCAGCAGGGGCTATTTATTTGTATGAAACTTAATTTTACTAATTTAGAATGTACCAGTGCTAAATGCAGTCTTTTACTGTTTAAATACTTCATACCAACCAAGTAAAATGACTGCGGTTTACAATCAGAGCCTGTCAGATGCCATTTTAACACATTGTCAGTTTATTGTTTCACTTATATCATGAACATATTAAATTCACAGTTTAGAAATAAAGTGCATCATTATCAGCATTAGTGACAAAAACGCAAATGTAAAAACACAATGACTTTATAAAATGACATTGTATTAGTTCATAAGACACACAAACATGTACAAATTATAAAAAAATACTTATTTTAACTTAATCTATCTTGTTTTTGCATAATGAATATATATCTATACAAACACCCACGCACTGCTGCAGTGGTTTAAAACATATCAGAACTATATAACTATGCAAATAGTTCTTAAATAAGTAGTTATGTAACAAGCACACATACACACACTCCACTTCACACAACAAATCCCTTCAGTACCCCGGTCCTGTTTCGTTCCTTCCTCTTCTGCTGATACTCCATCACTTTCTTATAGAAAAATCCTGAAGTAAACAAGAGGAAAGGAATCATTCAGAACCACACCTAAATCACAATAATTATTAATATTCGTTCAAATGTTATATCATAATTTGGGTGGCATGACAATCTAATACTAATCTAGGTGGTACGTTCCAGCCAGGCTTCTATTGACAGTACACTACAGGGAACTGAATATTAGTGAGGGTGGGGAGGCTGGTGGAGGATGGATGGGGTGCCTGCTCTCATTGAACAAATCAGCTGCCTGCCAGTAAACCTAAACAGTCAGCAGTCTTAAGATGTACCGAGACACTTGCTGGCCTATGGCACCTCCTCCCTCTATGGAGGAGTCAACACACAGTGGGACACACTGCAAACCCAGACTGGGGCATTTAAAAACTGAGTTTGATTCTACCTCCAGTGTTTATGGAAGTTGAAGTATATTGAATGATCAGTCTTAACTTCCTGTTAATAAGTGATTCAGTGGTTCACAGATTCACAATAGGTCTCTCAGAACAGATCTGAGATGTGTGTGTTGTGTTTTTCTTTATTACACTACTCCATTCTTATTGCAAATAAGTCCCAGATGGGTCCTAAAACAGTTAGTAATGACAGCCAACTGAAAGGAAAGGTATACTCTTGGCTTTCAAGCTGAAGCTAGTATTAGTATCTATGCTAGTGCCCAGAATTTACAAACAGAGTAAGTAATATTCTTTTATTTTTCACTATCATTCCATTACTCACAAGATTATGAGCTATTTAAAACTCTATTATAAAATAAGCTGTGTATTCATGATTCATGATAATTAATGCATATGTTGCCTTATGGAGTGCAGATTTTCTGGGGGTCTGGAACAGATTCATTCAATGTACATTATTCCTTAAAGGAGAAATTTGGTTGGTACTCTTCGTTTTTGGTTCTTGACAAACCTTCTGAATTGACTTAACCACGAGAAGTGACTACGAGACCTATTAAATACAAGAATTATTATATGGCTAACAGAACAGTAGCTGGATATACAAGTTGAAGGAATTCTGACCCTCCCGGTTGAGCTGCTTCTCCTCCTCCTGAATGAAGAGGTCGAACATCTGCGTCTGGGCAAACTGTCTCACAAAATTTTGACTGCACTTTGGCTCCACTGCTTTGATAAAGCTCTTTTTTTGGAAGGTTCCTGGTTGATTGATTCCTCGTGGTCGTTTGATGTGATCCACAAAATGTCCGACGGTTTTCACAAAGAAGGCGAGGAACGCTTCAGAGATCATGCTGTTTAGCTCCTCAGTGGCTGAAAAACATTAAAGATACAATATAGAATTTATCGTCGCCTTAACTCTTAAGTATTTAGGTATATTTTGCCTGATATTTTTTACTTACTAATTACTAATCTATTTTTTCTAGCAAAACCAAACCAATATGACCTGACAATCCTTAATTCACTTAGACTAGAGGTTATGTGAAAACAGGGAATTTGCATGCAGTATTAAAAAACTGAATAAAATAATAATAAAAGAATAGCTTCCATGGGCAATAGTGCCAAGTACACTGCTCAAATAAATTAAGGGAAATATCCATTATGAGATATTTAATTTTGAATTATCTTCTAATTTTCGTGAGCAGTATATTTAGTGTACTTTATACTTGCATACTAGCAGCATCTGGCAGCATTATTGAGAAGCCAAGTTGACTCTTCTACAAGTTTGATCTAAAATGGTCTTTTTGGAATGGCAGGAGCCAAGAAGCGCAAGGTGAAAAGGCACAAAGACACAAAGATATGTCATCGCTCACAAAAGATTGTAATGATATGTATTGTATTGTATTGTATTGTATTGTATTGATGATCACTGGAAAAAGACAATTCCAAGTTTGAAATTTAAAAGTGCTGTTATTGACATGTTACATACTGTGTGGTCATTGCAACTTTACTAAAAATCATTTTTACATTTTATGCCATTTAGCAGACGCCCTTATCCAGAAGGACTTACAATTAATACAGTCTTGCAATCCAAGCAGTTGTGGGTTAAGGGCCTTATACTCAGGGACCCATCTGAGGCAGAGGTGGGATTTGAACCCCAGACCTATTGGTCCATAGTCCAGCACCTTAACCACTCAGCCACCACAGTCCCATATCAAATGGTGGCCCAAGACTTTTGCCCAATACTATATGTCACAAATGATCTCTCTGTTTCTATTTGCTCTATAAATCCCAAACGGAAACTAAAACCAGCTCTATAAAAGCTCTTTCAACATTCAAGTTATGAAGCCATCTTGCTTAGAACTTGCTTAGAGCATCTGACATGTTTATCAGGCTAAATGACACAACTTAAACATGTGGCATAACTGAAAACCTCTAAAGCTTGTACTTATCTAATAACCTGTAATCACAAGGTTATAAGCGTATCATGAGTGTATGACTCACTGGCGTTGTGTTTGCGTTTACACAGCTCCTGCAGCAGATCTTCCTGTAACCTGGATGGAATGAGTGTTTCCTCATCCCCAAGCTAAATAAACATGAAAAAGACAGTACACTAAAACCAATATGTTTACACATGTCAGGAATAACAGGAATATTCCATCCAAAATACTATAATATCTAAACCAGTGGTTCCCTAACTTTTTCAGTGTCCCTCTTTTAAAGCTAAATATTTGAGACCCCCCCCCACACTTCAGCACAGATGCTCACATCTTTTGCTTCTAGTAGAAATAATTTTAAACATTGTAAGTCATATAAAACTGAAACTTCTTACTGAACATAACAAAATGAAGTGACAAATCACCATGTGGAACTTTTCTAAGTGACATGCATTATGTATCTAAAACATTAACTGTATAATAGATACAATTTGTTTGAATTTAGATCACAATACCCTCCACACTTTGGGAATCACTTAACTAAATTAAACTAAAAAAACTTAACTAAATCATTATACTCACTTTGCTGATGAATTTATTTTCTGATTTGGATGACAAGTCAACGATCAGCAGCTGAAAAACCAGAACAAATCTTAATCGGTAACATGGTTTAAATTTAATTCAGGGATTCTCAATCCTGGTCCTGTAGCCGAATCACTTTGCATGTTATAGTGTTTTCCTTGCTCCCAGCACTCCTGATCTAATGACTCAATTCATTAACAAGTCCCTCACTGACTTAAAGTGGGTGTGCTAAACAGGACCAGCACTACAATTTGCATGGGTATCTAGGGCCAGGATCGAGAAACACTGATTTTGACTGACTGAAGTATGCCCCCATTAACAAGTATCACCTGACTAGTGAACAAACACACAAGCTCTGGGTTTTCTTATTCGGGTCTATAGGCCTAGATGTTTGTAAAACTGCCTTGAGACATTATTCTTTTATTATTATTTTTTTATATCGTTCAAAAACCAATACGTAAATACATTTGACTTCATTTTTCTCACTCACTCAAACTCACATACTTGCTCACATCGTTCAAACTCGCACACTCACTCACATCGGTGTGTTCGGTGACTTGATGCAGCAGGTTCCTCTGAATGCCGAGCAGGTAAGGCGTCGGTGCCAAATACACATCAAGCAGAACCTTAGGTACGATGGATATGAAGGTGTGCTGCCAGATGAAGGGGTACAGCAGAGCAGCAACAGCATGCAGAACCTGGGAGAGAGTACTAGGCATTTGCACACACACACACACACACACACACACACACACACACACACACACACACACACACACACACACACACACACACACCAATTTATTACATGCAAGCTCTGGCTCTGACTGTGATAGAACAGATGAGTATAGGTGGGTACTGGCAAGATCTGACTGATTACCTTAGTTCCTCAGCGATGAAGATGATTCGTCGTTCCAGGACAGCAGCACCAAAGACCTGCAGCACTTGTTCATCCGATAAACAATGAAAAAGAGGATGAAAATCGACATGCTCCAACCACGAGTCCAGCGGCCGAGTCAGACTGATTATCTGCAAAAAGAGCCAGATAGAAAGAGAATACGCTTACAGTGAGAATACACTTATGGAGAATACAGATGACATTACACAACTTCTTTCCTGCTAACAACAGCCTTTGTTCTTACAAGTAGGTTTTTTAACTTTAAAATGTATTGAAAAATAAATAAATAAAAAGAAAGCATTTGATTTGATCTCATTAAACAAGATCATCAGAAAAACAAATGAAGTGTCTGGTGAAGTTAAGGTCAAGTTTCTGCGCAAGCAAGCAAAATCCTCAATAGAAGTTGGAACTTTTATTGAGAATTGGGTACTTTCTTTAAGAACAGCAGGACAGAAAGATGATAAACTGTGTAACCCTATATAAACGAGTCATATTGAGAGTCACTGGGGTGTCAGTACAACTCATTCTACTGCCACCGTTTTCCAGTAGAGAATCCAGAAACGTACGCTTTATATTATAAACATGTTACAAAAGGGGTGTTCAAAAACCTTTAGCCATAGTGTAACCATGGTGACACATCCAATCTCCCTCACATTCACCTGAATCATTGTCACCCGGACTCCTCCACATAACCAGTCACTCATGCTTTATCTTACTCATTCACTCTCTACCATGCACATAAACAATTCCACATAGGACTGAACCCTGGACCCTGTATTTACCTCAGTTCCAGACTCTGGGATGAAGCTTCTTATGGTGACTGTTTTACCAGGAGCAGGAAATGGAGTCTCCCTCAAACTCTGCATAAAAGGGTAGATCATTGCCATGGAGATTTGACGCCGTTTCTCTACCTCGTCAAAGATCTATACAAACACAAGAGCAGACAGTTGGTTCAATGTCTCAAGTCATGGATTGGTTTCATATGGTTGAGCGAATACAAAAATAATGAGGATGATGATACGGCGTGTATGCTGAGGATAGCTAAAAATGTTTTGTCTACGGTCTTGGGCTGTAATTACCTTGGAGAAGAGGCTGAAGCAGGCAAGGGTGCTGATGATGCAGTACGCCTCTGGTGGACGTGCGCCTCTTCCTACAGGCTATCACAGACAGACACACAGACAGACAGACAGACAGACAGACAGACAGACAGACAGACAGACAGACACACACACAGACACACAGACAGACACACAGACAGACAGACAGACAGACAGACACACAAAGATCGTAGTAGAAGCAAATTAACAATACAACAAACACAAATTCGGGGCTACTTCAAAATAACAATAATAATAATAATGCATAGTATTATAAATAAAACTCCAACAGTTCAATAACTCAACATGTGCAGTCTAAACCAATGGAACACCACATGCTGTACACATTATAAAGGCATGGCTGTGGAAGAAGATGCCTCTTTAAATAAATACATTACAGAATGGTTTGAACATACCAGCAGCCTCCTGCAGTATCCATTCCTCCTGCTGCCATCAACCTCCGTCAGGACGAATGAGAACGTTTCACTGCACAAACATGCGTGCCCAAGTCATTTAATGTAGTCTTAAATTTAACAAACGTGCCTTTGCTTAATAATCTCTCTGAGTTTTGGTACAGAGGAGGGTTAGGATATCTGTCTGGTACCATTTAACCCTCTCCCCTTGTTTAACTGGCACAAGTCAAGGCCAATACTTACTAGTGTAAGCAATATACCTAATGAATGAACTAAATGTAAGATTGTACATAGTGTACAATAACTTTTTTAAATTTTAAATCTATAACCATGATAAACCATAGCAGCTGAGCAACATGACACATCATAAAGTGGACAGTACGTTCACTGCTGTATCTGTTCCACTTGTACCAGCACAACACACACACTAACACACCATCATTAGTGTCAGTGCAGTGTGTATTAGCTTCATGGTGCCAAACCATAACGGTGATTTCATCTTTATATATCGGCCATCGTTCACTCTGCTCTCTGAATATCATGATTGGCCATTAGGAAAACCATATCAACTGACCAGAGACACACACAAAATATATTAGCTAATTCCTGAATGATTAGGAGTTAGGTGTAGATGTTGTTCTTGGAAACAGAACATTACAAAAACTGTGATGCAAGAAAAACGTACCGATGAGATTACAACACATCCTCTGTGTTTGTGTGCTGCTATCTGTGTGTGTTGGGTTGGAAGGTGTTTACAGTTTATCACCAGGTATGTGTTCCCATAAAGATAAGTATACATAAACATGTGTGTGTGAATGAGTGAGATAAGAAAAGATATGAAACCTTTTCTGCAGAAATGCCACACAGTCTGGTTTGCGCTTCTGATGCTGTGTGGCAAAGGGGTTTTATGGTCAGATGGCACCAAGATTGTACATTCTGAACTCAAAACCAGAACACCACCCAAAATAAACCATACCAACTAGGAGGTGGTGACACGAGACTGAACAACTGTGCACCCAAATGCCTGAGAAACAAATGCGGCCCTCTGCAAGACTTGGCTAAAAATGATGAAGATTCACCTTTCAGGAAGCTGCTACCCCTAAACACATAGCTAAAAACAATGGCTTAAGGAAAGGATGGTTGGAAGGTAGAGGCATTAATCCAGTTCAGAGTCTCAGCATCAGAACTCAACTCTAGACAGGGCACTAATCAATTGCAGGTGCATGCACCAGCGCATGCACACAATTCGAGAGACCATCTGACTTAAAGCATGTCTTCAGAATATGGAAAGAAATCAGAGTATATTAAGAAAAACCTGGGATCTGGGCTACTGACTGCACCCTTATGTTGTTTAATAGTGTTTATGTTGTTTATATAATACTTATATACGTATATACTTATATTTCAGTTACGTAACATTGCTAAACTTAGAAATATTCTTTCCTTTCAAGATGCTGAGAAACTAGTTCATGCGTTTAT
>JAUZST010008586.1:0-13483 GCA_034779995.1 Parotocinclus haroldoi
TAATACACATTGTATTTTAGATCAAATAAAATGCCAATTATTGAATATTCTAAATGTAACATTTGTACTATTCAAATTGAAATATAATGAATAGTGTATATATTTTTTATTTATTAAAAAAAAAAATTAATTACATTTTCAAATATATATATAATATATATATATATAACAAACACAGGTCAGACATTATTTTATTATTAAATTATTGGAATCATTTTCAAATTTTTTACTTTTTTTTTTTTTTAAATCAAACAATTTAACCTTTTAAAAACTAAAAACAACTGAATCATTTCACTGTAAAATGATTTGACTTTATTATTTATTTTAATAACAGTTTTATGCTTTCATACTCGTGGTTCATGTGGTTAATTTAGCCACACGAGCGATAAATCGTTAATATTACCATTTAATTCCTGTCCTACTAATCCAGATCAGCACGTAGCCACATTAAAACGGCTAGGACTGGCACGGAGCGGCATTTGCTCATTCTGAATCACAAACGCGGCCGCGTAGAGCAACAATGCGTTTGATTTCACATTTAATCAGCCATGCAGAGCCTAATAAAGTATGTGAACCATAAGGCTGCATTCTTGCTCGTCGTTCCTGCACTCCTCCGGTTTTGAAGTCTCCATCAGTAAGTGGCTCCTGCGGGCCGTTTTAAAACAAGCTACGCTACAAGGCTCTAACTAAAAGGCACTTCAAAGCGCGTCACACCTCCGCCCAGCTCCCGGAACAAACCTGTCTTATAATTTTGCACTTTTAATAGCCAATAAGGCTATAAAGTAAAAACATGGGTGCAGATCACCCTGAGATATTTATTGCATTGTCGCTCGAGCTGTTAGCCGGTGGCGCATTGAGAGTGGGTGGCAGGAATCTTCTGGGGCAACGATTTTCTAACTGGATTATTAAAGGTCTTGGATGTTTTTTTCATCAGCCGTGGTGCCAGTGGCTTTTTTTTTTTTGGGGGGGGGGGGGTGGACGGAGAGGTGTAGGGGTCCTGAATGCTCCTAGATGTGGCTTATTAGGATAAGGCATTACGAATAAGCTAAGATAATTACAAATAAAAAAAAAAGTATACACCGTTTGACCAGTATGGCTATCCATGTTCCTCCAGCCGGCTGTTTTTTTTCTTCCAGCTACGATTTTCTCGTTCGAACCGCCAAACTTCCCGAGTCATATCCCCCTAAACTTCGTAACCCCCGCCTTCCCCGCCCCCGAGTTCATATGGCCACTAATAGGAGTAGCCGAAAGAGGAAAAAAAAAAAAAAAACGCGCCAAATTCCTAATCCGTGAGGTTATAATGCGGATTAAAGAGCTCTGATAGGGTGGCGGAGACAGAAAGGGAGGGCGGGTGAGAGATAAAGGACGAGAGAAAGGAAAGAGGGAGAGAGAGAGAGAGGGGCAGTTCTTACCCCGTGCTGCTTCAAAGCGTTTATTGTTCCTTTGATGTTGAACACACTTTAAAGGCTGAGATATATTTAAATACATGATTTCAGACACAGGAGCGATCCCGAACGGTCGCCTGTCTTCATCCATAACGTTACGAGGAACCACGCAAAAATGTACACGCAGCTTATTGAAGCTGGACGGGCCCATTTGCGAGAACGTGTCCCGGGCCGGGCCGGGCGTCGGTCGGTCCCCTCGGACCAGGCCCGGTGTTCCCGTACGGAGTACAAGCCGGTTTAAACGCCCGGCTGCGTCAATACGTTGAATCCTAGCAGGAGCAACGTTCATCAGACGCACCAGTTCCCCTAGAGGCAGACCAGAACAGCCCTAGTTCCACTTTCAAAGCGTCTACATATCGTCCCAAAGCTGCAAAATGCCATAACAACAGTTCCAGTTCCGGGACAGGAGGTTCCAAGAGGTTCTGGTACGTAACATTCCAGCTGTCGCACCGAAATGCGATACCAAATGTTTCAGGACCACTGGGCCCATCTGTAGCACAAATGGTTCCAGGTCCAGTGCAAAAAGGTTCTGGTGTTAGATCTTACAGTAGGCATACAAGCCTATCCCAGTTTGGTTACGAATTCATCTTTGGTTCTGCTCCTCCAACAAAGCATCCAAATCCGGTACCGAAGCTGCGCAACGCAGTGCCCTCCAGTTCCAGTTCCAGTTCCAGTACAATAGGTCTCAGTCCTAGTACTAGTCACTCTAGCGATGGGATTCCAAAGCTGATAAGTATTCATCACAAAGTGCAGTACTAACTGTTCCAGTTCCATTATTACCGGCGGTTCTGGTTACAGTTTCTAGGGGCATGCTTCGGTACTACCCAAAGGTTCCTGTACCAATGATCTAGTACAGCCGTTTGGCGACAAAGGATCCATTTTCAGTAGCAAAGGTGTCAGTTCCAGTACTAATATCTCACAGCAACACCAGCTGTGGTTCCATGAAACAACGGAACATTCCGGTTCCAGCACCGACGGCTCCGGGCTCAGTTCCAGTAGCTCCAGCTCCAGGACCAGAGGTGCAGGGTTTAGTATCACAGGCACCATAAAGACACTACGGAAAGGTTCCAGCTGTTGCACCAAATGCACCAGTTCCAGTAGCAACGGCTTCGGTTCCTCGATCGGAGCCTTCAAATTGAGTTCCAAAGCCGCAAAGTCCAACCGTAACCGTTCCAGTTCTGCAAACGGAACGTTCCGGGTCCAATCCCAATGCTTCTGGCTGGAGTAACCAAAGTCTGGAAGTGCCAAAGCGATTGGTTCCAGTTACAGCACTACTGGTTTCTGTCTTTCCTCTCTTTAGTTCGTCTTCATTAAACATTCATCCATCGTTTGGTTGTGTATTCGCTCTCTAGACTCTCGAGTTTCATCCATATTACGATAATTACGTTTCATTAGAACAGGCTGCCATTCATTTGCTGTTGATGCATCTTGGTGGTCGTCGTGGTGATGCCCGGCCGCAACAGCCCAGGTCATAAAGAGGCCTTGGCACAACTGCAGGGGCTTCTCACATCTGCTTGGGTTTCTTTCAGGTCAACTGGCATCTCTAATGTGCCCTTGTGCGTGCGTGCAACAAGAGGGTTAAGCGGGTACGAGTAGCAAATGAGCGCAAACGTAAGTGCGGCCATGCCAGGCCATGCCAGGCCATGCCAGGCCATGCCAGGCCAAGCCGGAAGGTGCTGGGAAGGAATATTAGATAGATTAGACCACACCATACCTTTTTTCACTTTCTAGCACCACTTTGTGCCAGTGTGGGCCGCATGGGTCCGGGGTGCATACCGGGCACAGGTGTAAGTGTGCCCTGGACAGAATGCCAGTCCATGCCAGCCCACGTTTTACCTATAAGTCTATATATATATATAAAAACCAGTGTAACCGCGCATAAGCTCATATACTGTAAATACAACAAAAAGCAAACTTTTCATGTTTTTAAAAATTTTTTTTTTTACTTTTCCCAGTCAGGGTCGCTGGTTAGGGTCCGGACCCAGACCTCACTGGACGTAATCTTCATTTTGCCAGCTTGGATTGGAACCCAGGTCATTTATACACTTCTGTGCGGAGGCTCTGTTCTTCCGTTCCGTTTTGCATGTAAGATACGGACGGCTAGTTTTGTTTTGCATTAAACAACAAAGACGTTTTAATATCATTTCTGAAATCCAATAATGACTTTTGCCCGCTCTTGGACCGCTGGCCTTGTCACTGCACCGTGAGTAAATAATAACGACAAGAGATCACTCATAACTCCTTTCTTCGTAACAAGACGGGTTTGACCTCATGTTTTATTTCAGGAAGAAAAGAAATCGTTTCTGGGCTTTCCTTTTCTTCAAATCTCTATTTTTTTTTAATTAAAAAAAAAAACAAAAAACACATGTTGTTTTAAAATAATGTCTTTCCTTGCCTGCGCACGAGAGCTGTGCTCTGGACGTTTCGTCCGTCCATGTCGTCAAGAATAGAAATAAAAGTAAAATGAAGTCAAAAGCGCCCTAAAAAAAAGGGGTCTGTTTATGGGGATTAATTACGAGCCAAGAAAGAAAAGCCCAAAAGAGGCTTCCAAATGGTGACATTCTGAAGGGAAACGTCTGGACTGATGGTGTGGACCTGAACTGTGTTCGTGGGCTCGGGTTGGCGCTCGGGAGCGACAGGATCAAAGGGAGATTAAGCAAAGCAAATCCCTAACGTGATTATCCAGCGACGTCCTGACGCGCAAAGTTCTAAACCGAACTCCGAACATTTCTGACGTTGGGGAAAAAGCGACACCTGTTTGGATAACGGGCGGACGGTGGCAGGGCCGCGTGGCGGCGACTGGCGCAAGACAGAGGGCGAAGGACAGACGGGGCAGACGTTCCACGTCGTTCTGAATTATGACGTCAGCGGAAAGTGCAGCTAGCGAGTTCAAAGGAACGTGAGATTGCGGCCTGGGCGCGAGCACGAAAGCTAATAAAGTTAAGTAGCCCCGCGTCTGGGGGAAGGACGAGCATCCTGCTTTGAACAGAGCCTGTGATCAGTCGCCTCCCTCAATTAGTCTATTGTCCACTTGTACTTTCAGCCCGGGGGTTAAACTGTGGCTGTGGGGCTTTGAAGTGCTTATCCCTTCATCTGCAGTCAGGGGCAGGAAGGCATCAACCGAAAAAAAAAAAAATATAAATAAATAAATAAATAAAACCTCGCTAAGAGAAGAGGAGAGGCGGATCGATACGGATTTCAATCGACGTTAGAATCATTCAAACGGGCTCGTGGAAACTTTGGCGTTAAGGTTCGGCGTATGGGTGCATCTCGTTTGACTTTTATTTCTTTCATTTCGATGAAAATGATTTTAACTGATGACGATATCCATTAAGCTATTTTTTTCCACTTTTTAAATTGTTTTTATTTATATTTTTTCATTTTGATTCTTTTATCTTGCTTGATCGAACTGCATTTGGGGTCGAACAGTTGCTCCACTGATATCATTAGAATTTCTAAATGACAAAATTGTATCAGAAAGTCAAATACAAGTTATATAAATGATTTAAATCACATAAATCTAGGGTTAGTTATGGTTAGGGTTAGTTAATTAAAACAATAGTTCAAAGATATCAACAGTACAGCCATACTCTAACCATAACCTAACCCTAACCACAAACTAACCCTAACCATAACCTAACCCTAACCACAAACTAACCATAACCTAACCCTAACCACAAACTAACTCTAACCACAAACTAACCCTAACCATAAACTAACCCTAACCATAAACTAACCCTAACCACAAACTAACCCTAACCATAACCTAACCCTAACCATAAACTAACCCTAACCATAAACTAACCCTAACCTAACCACAAACTAACCCTAACCATAACCTAACCCTAACCATAACCTAACCCTAACCACAAACTAACCCTAACCATAACCTAACCCTAACCATAACCTAACCCTAACCATAAACTAACCCTAACCATAACCTAACCCTAACCATAAACTAACCCTAACCACAAACTAACCATAACCATAACCTAATCACAACCTAACCCTAATTAAACCCAATTCCTAATTAGGCTGGAACCCTAACCAAACTGTAAAACTAACCTAACCATAGTTGGGTTTTTCTTAAAGCAGACTCCACGTGAGCGGCGCAGTGACAAAGTCAGCAGTCCTCTCAGAATTCTGACACCATACTAAATAAATCGAAATAACTATTTAACATCGTTAAAAAATGGAAAGGGATAACGGCGTAATGACGATCCCGTGCCCCGGCCATGCCGCACTGGGTTACGGAGGGAAACCATGTGATCTCGCTCACTGTGGCGCAGCGACAAGGCTCCCGTGGAACAGGAGCGTAAAGGCACAGCGACGCGGCCACGGGGTTTCGGTGACGAACGGTCCGAGACGCGTTTCCGAACATCAAACTGTACGCTATTAAGGTTCTAAACACGATTAACGACATTAAAACCCAAGAGCGAGGCCGTAATGAATCTGAAAGCCTGTCTCGGGCTAATAACCCCCACGCATCGGCAACTTCCAACAGAAAAGTCAGGTTTGTCTCGTGAAGATAGGGTACGGCGACTCGCCCACTACGGATCTGGTGTCAGGATTCAAGTTTACTCTGCTTATTTTCTTCAAA
Source organism: Parotocinclus haroldoi (assembly GCA_034779995.1). Lineage (NCBI taxonomy): Eukaryota > Metazoa > Chordata > Actinopteri > Siluriformes > Loricariidae > Parotocinclus > Parotocinclus haroldoi. The sequence continues at coordinate 6,046 of JAUZST010008586.1, forward strand.
TTGCTCCTTTTAAGTCGATCCCGTTAACGGGCCGGAACAGCGGGATGAATGGCTTCTTTCTGCCAGTGTAAGAGCGTTAGGAAGCATGTCCGACTTCAAAGCTCGTCTTAACGCCACACTTTAATTGTATATTCGCCTGCTGCTGCTCCAAAGCCATCTGATTGTGCTGACTGCTCACCCGCCGCCTTCTTTCTCCTCTCTTTCCTAACTTTCTCGTTTTATCTCTCTCGTGCACTCGCACGACTGACTCACCACTTCCACGCTTTTGTTTGCCCTCTGTTTCAAACACGGGCCCGAAAGTTACAGCCAGAGAGTAAAAACAAAACCGGATCCGCTTTTGATTCCATCCCATGTTTTTCCTTTTCAATAAAAACAACACTTTTGTGAATTAAGATCCCTTTTTTTTTCATTTTCAGCTCCACGCAAATGCAATCCTACACACACGCTGAAATTCCCAATAATAATAATAATAATATGTAATTCATAAAGAAAAACAAATACAAGCCATTTTTTTTGGCTTCACTCTTGTATTATGATCAATCTTTACTATTCAGGGATTTTCCTTTTTGATTTTTTCCTAATTTTATTTTAATTGACCTACTTTCGTACATTTTAATTTGATGGATTTTCATTTGTTTTTTGCAAATATATTTAGATTTTCTTTTTTTTTTTTTTAAACGGGATTTTATTTTTTAAGCTTTGCAAACGTGGAAATAAATCCCATGGTTGTTTCCTCTCGGAGTTCACTGCACCCTTTTGATACTTGGAATCTTCTTTACTTTTTAAATAATTCAACATTAATTTTTTTTTTTTTTTTTTAATTTTGACAATGGTCTTTTTTTTTTTTTTTAAACAATCGTTTCACTTATTTAGGTTTTTATTTTTCATTTCATCTCACACTGTCTTCATACGGTACCTCAGATGTATTTGGACTTTTATTATTTTTTTATTTTGATGAAAAAGACCATATTTTTAAAAATAATACATATGGGGATTTTTCCGAGGGAACCAATAAATATAGATCCTACTTCATAAAAAAAAGAAACTCGTAATGTTATCTTTTAAATTCGATGTTAAAAACACAGATCATTTAAAAAAAAAAAATGCAATTCTATTTTTTAAAGCTGTTTTTAAGGAAAACTAAAATTAGGTTTTTTGGGACGCCGACATTTTCACTTGGAGTCTTGCTTATAATGCAAATTTTATTATTTTTTAAAATATAAACAATATTTTTCTTGGTTGTGCCACATGACATCGTTATTTTTTCACATTCGAATTGTGACTTAAATTAGGATTTCATTTTTAATTTCTCGTCACGATCTGATCTACTTTGTGCTGTGACTGTAACTGGGATTTGGCGCCCCCTCTGTTATAAACCCGTTACTGCAGCTGATTTGCTTTAAAGCCCCAGAGTTCGGACCTTTTCCCGCAACCCTGACCAGGACACCAGGGTGAGTAGAGCGTCACGGGTCAGGGTGTGGCTTCGTATAACTTCTGCTATCTGTTTGATCCCCATCTGACCTCCCCTCCCTCAGACATAGCCAGTTGTGCTTGTGGGACATGTCGTTGTTCACATGCCAAATTTTCAGGCTTCATTCATTTCACACCTGCACAATCCAAGTCAAGGTCACAGGGGACACACACACTCTGACTTTAGAGACGCCAAATGACCTAACGCATGCCTTTGGAATGTGGGAGGAAAACTGGAGCTCTTGGAAAAGTTTGAATTCAATTCAATGAGATTTAGATTTCTCTCTCTCTCTCTCTCTCTCTCACACACACACACACACACACACACACACACACACACACACACACACACACACACACTTCACACTCCCTGTATAAACTCATTACTGCAGGTGTCAGAGGATAAACACAGCCATGCAAATCATCTCCTACACGACACCTCGTTACCTTTATTATCACGTGCTAAATTCATTTCAAAGTCTTTGACCCCTGATCCTTGATCTCTAATCTTTGATCTCTAATCTTTGATCTCCCTAATTACCATCAGAAGGCAGAACCTCGTCACAGGTCTGGGAGTTTCTAACTCGGTCCTGTTTTCATTCCTATTTTAAATCACCCCTATTTTAAAATACCCCACAATGGCACGGGGGAAAATAAAACGACAAGCCTAGACCTACTGGGCAAACGTAGGGTGACAGCGGCAAGGAAAAACCCCTTCAGCCCGGGTGCTGCGATTAAGAACTAAATGAGTAATAAATGAATAACGCTTAAAATAAAATAGTTCAAACGCACGGAGGCGGAATAGAACAGCTTAAATAAAAACATCGTGAATATAAAATGAAACGGAGAGCAAGGGGAGAACATGCAAACATTGATTGAAGCGGGGATCCCTGGAGAGAGAATCCAGCGACAGAAGATCTGGGGGAGAGAGAAAGTGCCGGAACACGAAAACAAGCGCCCGAGTGTCGGGACGCAGATCAGCGCCTCGCTTTCTTTGCTCCGCCCCCTCTTGTTTTTGGGGGGTTCGCTCGGGCCCTCTTCCTGTCCGAGCTGCAGGGGGTCATTAGATGAGTGTAATTACTGTGATAAGGAGCAGCGGTCAGAGAGAAAGAGGAGGAAGTCCTGCCCATTCAGCTCTGTGTGTGTGTGTGTGTGTGTGTGTGTGTGTGTGTGGGTCTGTGTGTGTGTGTGAGAGAGAGAGTGTGTGTACTGTTTGTTTTTCTTCATGAAAGAGAAGGATGTAGATCAAAAGCCTTGTCACCAGCTGTGCTCTTCATGCTCCAGCAGCCTGGCAGCTGTGTGTTATTGTGTGTTACTGTGTGTTATTGTGTGTTACTGTGTGTTATTGTGTGTTATTGTGTGTTATTGTGTGTTATTGTGTGTTACTGTGTGTTATTGTGTGTTACTGTGTGTGTTATTGTGTGTTACTGTGTGTGTTATTGTGTGTTATTGTGTGTTACTGTGTGTGTTATTGTGTGTTACTGTGTGTGTTACTGTGTGTTATTGTGTGTTATTGTGTGTTACTGTGTGTGTTACTGTGTGTTATTGTGTGTGTTATTGTGTGCTACTGTGTGTTAATGTGTGTGTTATTGTGTGTTACTTTGTGTTACAGTGTGTTACATTGTGTTATTGTGTGTTACTTTGTGTTGTTGTGTGTTACAGTGTGTTATTGTGTGTTACTGTGTGTTACAGTGTGTTACTTTGTGTTACTGTGTGTTACTGTGTGATTGACAGTAGCATTCGAACCCTGTACCTTCTCCCAATCTCGTACTGTGCTGAAATTTTAATTCCTAAGCTTTAAAACACGAGCTATAAAGCCTTAAAATCTGCTCTAGAACTCACGAACTCTCCCAAAACTGCCCCTCTCCACATTTTAGGGGGCCGCGAGGGGCAACATTTCCACACTTTTAAACTCTACGCCTGCTGGATCTCTCCAAACTTACATCGCTGCCCCCGTTTCCAAAAACATCGCCGCTTACAGAAACCCATTTCCAGAGCTCCCGGACTTGGAATCCCACCCCAAAACGCCCTGCTTCTAGAACGGCCCCGTGCTAAATCCAAACCCCTCCCACTACGTCCTCTAACGCGCTCCGATTTCCAATAGCGACCTGATTCTAGAACCCTGCTGCTTCTAGAACCGCCCTGCTTCTACCGTTCTTCTCCTTGAGCGGGGCAAACTTGCCAAGTTCACCTGATTCTAGAGTTGGGACACTCCTAGAACTCCTAGATAACCACAAAACACCCCATGCGTTCACAGCTCTATGACATTTAATACACGATTCTAGACCCTTTGGTTCTAGACCCTGCACTTCCTCTAGACCTCTCCCGACTATACGCAACTGTCCCGCTTCTAAAAAACAAAAAGGACCTGCTAGTAGAATTGCGCTCACCTCCTAATACGGCCACCTCTAGGGGTGCTGCTTTCACACGGGCCGTCTCAAACGGTTCTAGAGGCAAAGCAATAAATCAAAACAATTCCACTAGATCCGACGAAACGTTTTCCAATACCACCCTAGCTGGAGAATATGGAACTGCCCTGCTTCCACCGCTTTTCTTCTTGAGCTTAACGTTCCAGACCTGTGGCACTCGGACTCTCCTAACCCTAGATCTAGGTCACGTTCTCTAGTACCACAGCTGCTCCTGGAGCTCCGTGACGTTTAACACAATCTGTCTTCCGAGAACAAACTCTCGAATAAAACTCTGACGTGGACTCACCTTTCCCAGCAGCCACTCCCCCTGTGCTTCCCATGTCCCGCTCGGCGTTTCTCCCCGACGTCGCCTGCAGAGAGAATAAACGTTCTAATGTTCCGTCTGCGTGCAGAAACCGAAAGCATTCCCAAGCTCTCACAAAGCACTTCCGTCCCTAATACTGTCCTTCATTTAGAACGTCCCTGCTTCAAGAGCTGCTGTTAAACGGCTACTTCTTAAAAACAACCTGCCTTCCGTAACCATCGATACCCGCCGTTTTAGAATCTATAACCAGGCTGGTTCTTGGAGTACCTTTCTTCTAGAGACGGATCGCTCCTGAAACCACCACCTACTTGGCTTCTCTTGGAGAAATCCGTCCTGAATCCACCCTTTTTCAAAAAACGCCCCTGGTCTAGAACCCTTCTGGAATGCGAACTCTGTTTTTTGGAGCTCGGCTGCTCTTTAGCCGCCACTTCTTAAGGCGGAGCGTTCTGAAGCATGTTCCATAGCCCTTCGTCCTCGTCAGTTCTCCTCCATCGGCCAAGGCTGTTTCTTGAAATCCCCTGCTTCCAGAGCCTCGCTGCCTCTGATCCCAGAGCTTTTTTTTTTTTTTTTTTAAAAGATTCCCCTTCGGCTTATAAAACAGCACTGCTTCTAGAACTGTTTTCATTTCTAACTCCGCCCTTCCTCGACCTCTGTTTCTCCTCTGGCTTTTTTAAAAAAAACTCTGTTGCTCTTGAATAAAAAATATCTAGGATGCCTTGTCTTCTGAAACGGCCGCCCATCTGTAACGAGGCTACGTCTGGAACGTCCCTTCTAGAGCCTTAGTGTTTTGGCACAGACAAATCGAGTAACTTTTCTAGATCCACTTCGCCTCCTAGAACTGGAACCCTGTGTCCAGAACTGTCCTGCTTCTAGAACTGTTCACAACCCCGTGCAGTCGTGTCTCTGCGGGTCCCCGGCGGCACGCTTATCTGCGATGACGCTTTCTCATTAATTTCGCATTATTGCGTATCAGAAATGACAGAGTTTTTATTTTGCACGGGAGACGGAATCTTGGACGCGTGTCAGAGGCGGGGATTCCTTTACGTCTGGCATTTGCCAGAACTCGCCGGAGAGAAGGTTCTCCCTGAGAGATGAGCGAGAGCTACGATGTCAAAGACATTCCAGAGGCGAGAGCTGATCCTCCTCGCTTTCACGGCACCTTTTCACCCCCAGGCGCAGGAAATACCCGCCTTCCACGCAGGTGAGATTAATGAGATGATGTCATCGGAGCCGGGTCCGGGTTACGAGGTGAATTAGAGAGACCGTCCAGAAAAGATATGGATGTTTTGGATGTTCAGCAGTACAGGGTACAGAGGACAGGACGGTGGGCATCGTGGGTAGTGATGGCACCAGGCTGCACTGTGGGACGTTCAGCTGATAGGTAACACAGATCTAAACGTCCTTAGTTTAGGAGGGAAGTGATGATGCTGCAGGGTTGTGAGAACCAGGATTTGATTCTGGCCACCAAATACGAAACATGACCTTCCTGCCTCACATCCCTAGATTTGTCTCTCTCTCTCTCTCTCTCTGTCTCTCTGTCTCTCTCTCTCTCTCTGTCTCTCTGTCTCTCTGTCTCTCTCTCTCTCTGTCTCTCTCTCTCTCTGTCTCTCTGTCTCTCTCTCTCTGTCTCTCTCTCTCTGTCGCTCTCTCTCTCTGTCGCTCTCTCTCTCTGTCGCTCTCTCTCTCTGTCTCTCTCTCTGCCTCTGTCTCTGCCTGTCTCTGTCTCTGCCTCTCTCTGTCTCTGCCTCTCTCTGTCTCTGTCTCTCTCTGTCTCTGCCTCTGTCTCTGCCTGTCTCTGTCTCTGCCTCTCTCTGTCTCTGCCTCTCTCTGTCTCTCTCTGTCTCTCTCTGTCTCTGTCTCTCTCTGTCTCTCTCTCTCTGTCTCTCTCTGTCTCTCTCTGTCTCTGTCTCTCTCTGTCTCTCTCTGTTGCTCTTTCTCTGTCTCTCTCTGTCGCTCTTTCTCTGTCTCTAGAGGATCTGGATGACCTGAGGATGGAGGGTGTCACCAGTCTCATTTCGTCAGGCAGTAAGTTCAGCCAGGGGCGCAGCTCCTACTGCCCCGAACCTCAGGCCAAAGTTACTCTCAACATCTGCTCAAGGTGTGCCAGGTAAATATTTACCCTCCAAGCAACCACTGGTGTGTGTGTTTGTCTGTGTGTGTGTGTTCATGTGTTCTCACAGCTTCTGTCTAGTGAGTCAGCAGTCAGCCGCAGTGTACACACACTCATCGTCTTCTCACCACTAAAACACCCTGCAGTGTGTCTGTTTCTCACACACACGTGCTACACACAGCTAAACGCTGAACGGCCCATCTACAGCCTGGTAGGCTCCAAAACGTCGAAGGCCCAGGCTTTTATTTCAGCCACCGTCCGAAACAACATGGCAGGGTCACTGCTGGGTCAGAGGTTTTTGTTTAAGTTGATCCCAAATCTTCTGATCGTTTGATCATCTGAATTCAAACGCCGATCTGAGTGAGACACCCCATGCCCTTTATTTACTGGTTTTATATTTTGGATCTTGTGCCACGTGTCCCGTTGTCAGGTCGGGCATCATACCCAGGTCACGTCCCAATCTGGGTCAGGATGTTGGAATGTTAAAACGACAAACGCTACAGGGGGGAAATTATTGAACAGTACTTCAACAACAACAATTCACTTGTATTTGTTTATTCTAACTGGATAAATCTGAGGTGACTGAGTTTGTTCGACGTTTTATCTCCAGACTGAACATCTTCAGACTCGAACGTATTCCGGATTTGCCCGTTGTCACCAGAGCACTGATAGGGCCTCTGGTATCTCCACTTTCCCCCGGTGAGCTTCCTGTTTAGGATCTGCTGTTGTGCATCAGTGGTACGGCTGAACTTCGGCCGCTGATACCAGGCTGTGATAGGGCTCTGTTTGAGGTGGATGCTCGACATGCTCGCGCCCACGCACTCCTGGATTTGGGTTGTACCAGCTTCTGAGCTCTCTGCTTTTTCTTTTACACTTCAGTGAGGTTTTTCAGAGCTGGAAATGGAACGCAACGGTGCAGAGATTATCGTGTGATAACAGCAGCAAGTGTCTGAGTTTTCCATGTCGGATACTCCGCTGGTCAAGATATATCCAAACTTCCCAGTAATGTCTAATCACAGTTTATTTATTTGGCTGTTATTCAGGACTGTGCTGCAGTGTGTGTGTGTGTGTGTGTGTGTGTGTGTGTGTGTGTGTGTGTGTGTGTGTGTGTGTGTGTGTGTGTGT